>SNQJ01S0002311.1:124163-141046 GCA_010110895.2 Picea sitchensis | reverse complement strand
AATTGACAAGGATTATAAAAGCTTATGATTTGAGTGAATTTTTTTTTGTTTTCCCAACATATAATTCATGTAGTACTTCAATGCCTAAACTATGATGTACAATTCCTTATCTTATTTGGGGTATACTATGATTGCACAAAAAAAAGTTTCAAGTTTTATGTTATCCAACTCCTTCATTGTATCAAAGGTTCCCCCATTATGTATCATGTGACATTTGCTTTGATTTCAAATGAAATTGCAAGTTTCATTAAATTTAATATTGATGCATTACAATTCTTTTATGTCAAAGCTTTAGTTACTTGGTTTTCAATTGAAATGAATTGAAAGGTTATACTTTCCTTTTCTAATGTGCATTGAATAGACACTTCATTCCTAAATAATTTGCTAACCCCATGAATTTCCTTGGTTCAATTAAATTATCTGGGATCAACCAATTTACAATGAATTTTATATTTCTTAGGTCAATACAAAATTCACATCCTCTACCATATTACAATGTAATATGGTAATCTCATATTACATTGTAATATGGCATTACCATATTACAATGTAATATGGCATTACCATATTACAATGTAATCATTACCATATTACATTGTAATATGGATACCATATTACAATGTAATATGGTAATACCATATCTTGTGTAATTTTTTTTTTTAAACTTAAAGTCATCGTCACAATATTGACAATAGTTCGTTGGGAACAAATTTTTATTTTGAACAATTGTGGCAATAGGGATGAAAGTTCGTCGCAATTTTCCACGGTTTTTTGTCGCACATACAACATCTATGTCGTAAGTTTGGTCTTGAGATACATTTTCGTCGCTATTGCCATGAATTTCCGTCCCAAGTTTCCACATTTTTGCATCGCACATACAACATCTGCGTCGTAAGTTTTTGGCTTGGTGTAAATCTTCGTCGCAATTGCGACGAAGTTTCGTTGTAATTGCCACGGTTCTTCGTTGTAATTGCGACAAATTTTTATCGTAATTGCGACGATGCATAGGGTTAACCGATATTAATGGTGATGAAAAGTGGAAAGCTAATTTCTTGGATTTTTCCACGCACACTTGGATCGTGGATATAGCGATGAAAAAAAGTCTCGTCTTTCATGGAAATTGCGACGGATAAGTGTGGCAATATCAATGAAAAACCGTCGCAAATTTGGCCGCATGTACTAGTGTCAAATTGGATCTCCAATCTCACTCTGATACCAACTTAGAATTTGGATAAAAAACACTCAGTGAGGCTACGCTCACAATCTCCATTATTGAATGAAGAATGATTACATCATTATATAGGAAACCATATCTACTTGGGTGGTTACAACTGACAACTAAAAATTAAGATCTATAATAAAGACTAAAAGAGTTTTTCTACGTAACCGACTCTTGCTCCACTATTTCCAAGTGTTTACACTTGTCTTCATGAACAATATTTACTGTGGTGGTTTTTTATCCCTTTTCACTTTCGCATGGAACAAAGACTTACTCTTTGTAACTCGATTCTTTAAATCAATTTGTTTCTCGTAAAATAAAAAAAAATTAAAATAATATTTACAGAATTATTCATCATTAATATTTATGATGATATCATTTTTCAAATAAGTCTTTTTCCAACTTTCACAACTTAATCATCAAAATTTAAAGTATTCACATGTTTATAAATGAAAGGACATTACACTACCACTATGTTAATTTTGACATAGATATCTTAAAATGTAAAACCCTATCACCTAATACTTGGTCATGAGTATAATAGGGTAGATAAATAATATTAATTACACTCTTTATTGTATAGTAAGGCATGAAGCAACACTGATTACAATAGTTTATTATGGATATGAATCTCGTATTTTATTTTCTTATGACAACGATATTTAGTCTATGGGTCATAGAGTATAATTGGATTTTAGCTTTGAATATTTGTTTACGATTTTCTTATATTATGGATAGTTAGTGTATGAATGTAACACTAAAGTACATAGTGTTTATGGATCGTGATGTAAAAATAAACTAAGATAGAGGACCTTAAGGAAGAGGAGATACCACCAATGCTCAGTCCCGTAAACACCTGCACATAATGGAAGTCAATTCAAAAGAATTACATGAGGAGTATAGTGATATCTTATAAAAAGAAAGAAATGTATAATGGAATAACAAGCTAAACAAAGGTGATACCTACGATGAAACGAGGAATCACCTAATGATAACTTTTAATGTGACGATGGAATTGAAGTAAGGTTTTGATGGACTGTGAACTCTTATTCCCTCATAAAACCACCATGACAATTAGACAAGCATATTCAATAATCCTTTACAATAAGTATTTAATATTTTATGTCTGAAATGTAGTAATACATTCATACTTTATATATATAATTAAAAAAAGCGGTAATAACAATTAGACAAGCATATTCAATAATCTTGCACAATAAATATTTAATATTTTATGTCTGAAATGTAGTAATACATTCATACGTTTCTATATATAATTAAAAAAAGCGGTAATACCAATTATACCAGCATGTTCAATAATCCTATACAATAAGTATTTAATATTTTATGTCTGAAATGTAGTAATACATTCATACGTTTATATATATATATATATATATATATAATATTAAAAAAAACGGTAATATAAGGAGACATTACAAGTTGCCTTTTAGGAGATGCTTTAAAAAATGTTGTAATTTTAAGTTTGAAAAAAGAAAGGGGTTTCTACTTGGGGACACCTGTTTTTTATTCGAGGGTTGATTTTGGGATTTTTGCTTGCAACGGTGTGAGTTGTAAGGCCATGGTCTAAAAAAGTTTGTAATTTATTCTTAAAAAGGGGGTGGGTGTTATTGATATTACAACTTTTCAATTGACGATTTGATTTTAAAATTTTGGTTGTAATGGAACTAGTTGTTAACACCACGGTATCAAACAAGTTGTAATTTTAACCCCGAAAGACCACTTTCACTGCTAGTAGTGCCACTTTTCTATTTGGGAGTTGGTTTTAAGTTTTTGATTAGAAAAATTATGACATTTTTAAGGTCATGGTCGCAAAAGGATATAATTTCAATCCCGAAGAAAAAGGGTGTTATTGATAGCACCACTTTTCGAAATAAGGGTAAAAATTTTCATTAAATGCAACCTCTAAAAAATGAGAACTCTACAGGGTGTGATGGTTGCCTCTATTAAATGGATTAACTTTGTGTTCCTAGTAGTGACACACATATGAGGATTTTCCATGAATACTGATAAAATGGGAGAGTAGAGTGATAAACAAATATTTAATTGCTTTTGATATCAATACAATGGACTCTATTATATAGAGTGTATAGGTTGTTATCAGATCTAACTTATTCTAAAGATAACTAGGGAGGTTGAGAGAATATCTCAACCACACACCAAACAAGGATCTCACAAATCCAACTCTCTAACAACTTCTTAATAATAGGATCACACAACTCACATAGAGATTAACTCTACCTCTCAATACATTAGCAAGTATATTAGATAAGTAGGAATTATATATTCCAACACTCTCCCTTAATGAATACTTATCTAAATATCTATGTGGTCATATCTTCGTGTGCTTCCTCTTGTACCTACATCTGATTATTGAAATCCATATAAAGAGAAATCCATCTACGAGAATACATGGGTCATTAGCCACTGTAACTGCCAGTTCTATAGGAATCCTTTTCACCTACATGGTTCATTAAACCATTCTTCCTCATAGCTCCCCCTTCATCACATCATCATCAACCTGGGTTTTATTTCGGCTTACCCATAACCGTGCTCTGGGTTTTCTCGGATTACCCTCAACCATGCACCAGGTTTTCTTGGATTACCTGTAACCATGCTCTAGGTTTTCTCGGATTATCCTCAACCATGCATAAGGTTTTCTTAGATTACCTGTAACCAGGCTTTACATAGTGGTTTCTTGATTACCACGAACTTTCAACATTAGGGGGTATACAATGGCTCAGGTACATAGAATTTTCTAGGACCACTACATCAAAATATCCTAGTCTTTCTTTCAATTACATGTCTCACAAATAACATAACTATGCACACCTTCAAACCAAAAAATATCAGTAACAATAGTTGTAAAATCATAACTCAATTACACTTCTCACAATCTACCCCCTGTGAGTCCGACGAAATGGACACGTACACCTCACTTCATTTCGCTATAACACCTCCATGTAATGGTGCGAACAACAACAAACTCCAACAATAGCATCCTCTAGCTTTACGACTCCTTTACTCAGCAATTGCAACTCCTCTCCAAAACTCAAAAAATGAGTCCTTTAGCTGACTCATCCAACAACACTACCTCCCAGGCTCAACATAGCCATTTTCTCTACTGGGATTGAAACTCTCCTTTTGCATGTTCATCTTTCACTGCCTCTTGGAATGACTATATCTATAACATCATCCAACTTAAGAAGATTTGGAATCTCATCTCTTGAAGTTACAAGTCCGATAAGCTTCTTTCCTATAGATTCAGGAAGTGCTTCAGTGATAACCTTATGCAAAATTGCATTTGTTCGAACTGCTTCTTTCCCACCCTTCAGAAGAAGGTCATTTCCACTTCAGATTGCCAATGACGCTATCTGAACTAAAGCATCGGGTCAGGACTAAAAAACAATAAGTAGCACACCCAAGGGGTAGGTTATTTTCTCCAATATAAGGTCATCTGCCAACTCTGTTATTTTTTGAACTTGTCCAATTGGGTCATCCATATCAGCAAGCATTTGTATGGACTTTTCCAAAGCAGAGACCTTTCCAGGCTTCAGTGTCAATCGAGAAATCATAGACTTTTGAATGCCAATTTGTTGTGCAACACATACATCGGCTTCATTTTCTACCCTTATCAAATCTTCATTTGCTTCCAAAGCATTGGCAACATCATGTATAATATTCTTTCGGTCAACAGAGGAAAGACCTTGCAAATGCCTGCTGGCATTCCTTGCAGCAACAACCATTTGGCGAGCGCTGATGTCTTTGACTGGTAACCATAAATGAGCATCTCTATGGAATAGAGTGCCTATACATTCACCTCGCAGAGCTCTTAAAATACCATCTATAGTGTATCCACTAGTAATTACAACAGGAACACCAGTTTGTGCAGCATGATCAGCAGCTTTAACCTTTGCAGTCATGCCACGCTAACACCAGTTGAAAGTAGGGGGCGCAGTATTTCTATCCCGCAGTTTGCCACCAGCTGCAACGAAAACCAAAAAATCTGAGCTCAAACAACGTCCTTTAAGCATCCGGTAAGAGTAACTGACATGCAATGCAGGCGTTCAAAGCCTCCCTATGAAATTCCAATGATGGTCTAGCTGTATAATCCAAATCGAACGGAGAAATGCCATGAATCGGGATAAATGCCAAAATCGGTGCAGCACAACATGCAGTATCTCCAGATGATGCTTCACAGGATGCTTCATGCCAGTGATCTCGCTATCTCATCCAATATCTCAGGGATCCACCTCTCTTAAGATCCACAAACACTTAGAAATCAGATTATTCCTCTACTCTTCACATGATCCTAGGCACTCTGGTGAGCGAGTCACGCCCAACCCTCAAGCTTTGATACCATGATAAAATGGGAGAGTAGAGTGATAAACAAATATTCAATTGCTTTTGATATCAATACAATGGACTCTATTATATAGAGTGTACAGGTTGTTATTAGATCTAACTTATTCTAAAGATAATTGGGGAGGTTGAGAGAATATCTGAACCACACACCAAACAAGGATCTCACAAATCCAACTCTCTAAGAACTTCTTAATAATAGGATCACACAACTCACTTAGAGATTAACTCTACCTCTCAATACATTAGCAAGTATATTAAATAAGTAGGAATTATATATTCCAATAAATACTACTCTTCCACATATGGAGGTCATTTGAAACCTCTAATGTCTCCTTCCATTACTATTATTTTTTTTTTAATTTAATATTTATATCGTCAATAAATATATGCTTATATAGATGTACATAAACTATAACCATGTTCATGGTCAATGTACCATAATAGTGGGGATGTTTAACTAATACTCGTGGGGCTTCCATGACAATACAAGGAAATACATGGCATATGAAACCTTGCTTTGGTTTTTTCATTTATCCAAAAGTTAAATAATCTCAAAAACGTCACAGGTATTATTCATATCGTTTTGTACTATCGAATTACATATACATTAATTTTGAAAATTGTTCATACTTATTTTATCAGGTTAACTCTTTATTTTGAGCCGGTCATAAGGACCTAAGAGCTTGGCAAAACCTCATATACTCTAAGATGAATTTCTAATTCTTATTAATAATATGATCCATGTGTATTAAGTATTGATAGGTGTATTAAGTATTAAAAACATTGAGTGGCTAAGCCCTAGTTACAAGATGTAACTACCTTCTCGGTAGCCATGTCACGTCGCCACTGGAGTTGACTGACAATAACTCACCTGAACTCATACATCTTCTTTACTGCTATAGAAACCCAAGTTTTCTTCTTTACCATTCTTCTAATTTTGGGTTGTCAAACAATGAGTTTTGGAGTTTACCCACTCCGTCGACTTAGGGTTTCATAGATTCATGGAATACATTGGTATTACAGAATAATGCTTGCACTAGGTGACAAAATAGTTATGGAGGCACTAGTGAGATTTTTATTATTGGTTTATTATTGGTTTGAACTTGTGATCTCCTCGGAGATAACACATGTTCTTAACTATTAGACCCACTCAGGTGCTCTTATTATGCGTGGAATTCTTATTCATGTTTTAAACAGATTTCCATGGGAAGAAACCCAAAACACCAGATATATTCATTCCTTGGTTTCACCCATGAAGAAAAAGGATTATAGAGACGCTCTCTTTCCGATGTTCTGAACTTCGTCTAGTGTTCAATAGAGGAGACGAGTTCTGTATAATATTTCCAGAGGTTAGATGGATTCAATGAGCCTATACAGATTCATTTTTAAACTTAATGTAGAGAGACTGCAATCTATCCCTCTTATATTTGATTATGGTGCATCTATATGTTTTTATAAGAAAATGGAAAAATGTAAGATACAATACTTATTATCGTACCCTTGTTATGGAATATATATATCACTGTTCGAATCTATATACTTTGTTTTGGATTTATATATCCTCACTTCGTTGAGGTCTCTGGTTAAACTTGCTTGTTAGATTCATTTTCTTCGTACCCTACAGTTCTCTCTCACGACCCATTTTCTTGGGCACAATATTTCTCCACATGAGCTCCATGCTACACTACAGTTCGCTCTCACGACCCATTTTCTTGGGCACAATATTTCTCCACATGAGCATCTCTCACTAACGAACAAGATTTCATTGAAGTACAGAAACCTTTGTATTTTAATATTTTAATATGAAGTTCAGAGTCCTTTTAGATTCATGTCGTTAATATGAAGTTCAAGATCTCGTTTATGATCTCTATTTAAACCCTATGTTTATTTCTTTGCTTCATTTTTAATCAATCTCCATTCAAGATTAGTCGGCCATCAAATGTTTCGTACTATGCGATGCATGTGAGATTACCCTATCAATATATAGGGTTATGGTAGCATAGGGTTTTCCTGCTTCCATTCAACTCAAGATTATATAGAAGGAAATAAATGGATGTATATAGTGTGAGATAATAACCCTATTTTTCTTATGCTAGTTCTTTAAAATATTAATGTCTCTAGTTGCTATTTTTCATGGTTTTGTTTTACAACTACCTAGATAGAATATCAAAATAAAAATTTCTGATGAGAAAAATCCCTATGTCATTTCTTAAATAAAAACTCCACTATTCTCATTAGGGTTTACTATAGCTTTGTAAAAAAAAATATTCCCTAATGTAGTACCTTTACACAGTAGTATAGCTTTGTAAAAAAAAATCTTCCCTAATGTAGTACCTTTACACATTTCTTTATGAGAAATTATTTTGAATTCCTAGAGAAAAATCCCTATGTCATTTTTTAGATAAAAACTCCACTATTCTCATTAGAGTTTACTATAGCTTTGTAAAAGAAAATCTTCCCTATTGTAGTACCTTTACACATTTCTTTATGAGAAATTATTTTGAAAATAAATTGTCATGCATTAAATCTTTTCTTATAGAACCTAATATTTTCTATATATTTCCACCATACTTGTAACTAGAAAAAAATGCTTGAATGTAGTTAAAGAATGCATAAAAAAAAGTTTACTACTTCTTTAACTATGAGAAGAATGTATTCTACAAGAATGTATTCTACAATAGATATTCTTATCAATGAAAAATAATCCACATCTATGATCATTTGATTTTATTTTCTTGCTAAATTGGAAGAACAATGTTTTTTTTCCAGGTAAATAATATTCTAGAGACATATTATCATTTTTTTTCTAATATCTCTGCTTTCTACTGCTCTTTTAAAGAAAAAATGTGATTCTTTTTAAACAAAGTTACATTATAACCTTAGTATTTCCTCTTCCTATTTATCAAAGGAAAATAATGACAGTGGTGCATAAACAACTGATTATTACATCGTATTATAGAGTATAAGCCATGAAAATTTGTCAAATATCTTTTACTGTAACTTTGAGAAATTATTTAAATATAAAAATAAATAAAATTGAGAACCCGTATAATTGTATTTTATTGTGTTACCCATAAGAATAATTGTTTTTCTAGGTCTTTCTGTCCAAGTTAGTCTCATCCTCAACCCTAGGGAATATTCTTGGCCTAAATTTATTCTAGTTTGTTCCCACACATCCCACATCTTTTGGAGTAGGTTTACACTTGTCCTCATGGACACTATTTACGCTCCTAGATTTTATCTCTTTTTACTCTCCTATGGAATAATGAATTACTCTTTTGTAACTCTATTCTCTAATGAGTTTGTCTCTAGTTAAATAAAATAAATAAAAAATAATATTTACAAAAATATTCATAATCATCATTGTTTATCATAATATAATTTTAGCATAAGTATTTTTCACAAAAAATTCCTCAATATAAAATAATCCAAATTAAAATATTCATAAATGGAGAGACATTACATCCTCCCCCCATTGAATTGAACATTATCCCCCATGTTCCAATATGAGCATCTCAACTCTGTAACACAAATGGATAATCCTTTCTCATGGCTTCTTCCATTTTGAAAGTAGCCTCCTCAGGACTAAAGTGTTTGATGGCTCAATTTCGTTACATAGTTTCCTTCTTGTTGAGAATGCATAGAAGCTCCACCTCAAACTCACCTTCTCATTCCACTTGGATCACCTTCCAATTTACAATATGACTTACATCATTCACATATTTATTTAACTAGGAAACATGAAAAACATTGTGTACTTCTAAATTGGTTGGTAGTGCAAGATGATAGGCCACTAAAGCACTTAAAATGGCCCATAATACCATGGTGACAACTTGAAACTCTTTCCCAATTTGAATGAACTATCTATGGGTTTAATGTTTATATAAAAATGATCTCCTACATTGTATTATGTGTGTATAATTTTTAAATATGAAAAACTCTTTTGTGTGTCATGTGCACTTTTCAAATTCTATTTTTCTTTTCCTATAGTAAATTACCTCAAAGTGACTCATTTTTAATGATGTCTGATAAGCATTATTATATGCAAATTCAACGAGATGAAGATAATCTTCCCACTATGTGGGGAAGTCCATTACATACATCTATAACATATCCTCTACAATTTGATTAGTCCTTTCAGTGTGACCATTGAGGATGATAATCGGTACTAAAACTCAATTGAATGTCCAACCCATTGAACAAGGTATTCCATAAATTTGAAATAAACTTTGTGTCCCTCTTTGAAATGATAATTTTGGGTAAACCATGCATTTTGAAATTTTCCTTCATGAAAAAAATTACAATGTTTATGGCCTTATGAGTTGATTTTACATAAACAAGGTGTGCAAATTTTGAGAGTTTGTATCTTACTACCATTATAGATTCATTTTTATTTTTAGTTGCAGGTAGTCATGTAATAAATTTGATATTGATCACCTCCTATTTCCATTCATGAATGGGTATGGGATGCAATAAGGTAGTTGGGTAACTGTGCTTAGCCTTAACTTGTTGGCAGTTAAGACACTTAGCCATATATTTAGCTACTTGTGTTTTCATCCCTAGCCAAAAATGTTGGCATGTTTTACAGACAGCATATGCTTGTTATTGATGGAAAGTACAACAACGATGATGGCTTGAGTACAGGTATAATGTGCCAGGTGGGCACCAGAAGTATTTTGGGAAGACGCAATAGAGCAAGCTCATGAAGACCAGAAGAGATAGTGTAGAGGTGCATGCAGAGTGTGGAGTATGCGTGTTTGTCATTGATGGAAAATACCACGACCAATAGCACAACGATGATCGCATTGCAAGATCAGAAGCTAAATTCCATTTCGGGTATCAGAAACAAAGGCTTCATTTCGGAGTTTCGGATACTAGGAGTTGGAGGAGTCAAGAGTCGAGACTCTTCATCACAAGAGTCCCAAAGTGCTGAAATGTGAAACGCCAAAAATAACGAAATAGGCACATCAACTGGATTTTCGGATACCAGGAGTTGGAGGAGTCAAGAGTCAAGACTCTTCATCACAAGAGTCTCGAAGTGCCGAAATGCGAAACGCCGAAAATCCTAAATCAGACACATCAACCAGAGTTTCAGATACTGGGAGTTGGAGGAGTCAAGTGTCAAGACTCTTCATCACAGGAGTCTCGAAGTGCCGAAATGTGAAATTGTGAAAGCATTGTATGGATAAGTGCTTGGTCATCATCGGTGGTCACATCGTCGAAGAGCTGTAGAGAAGAGATCAAAGAGACAAGCTCCATTTCGAAGGTTGGGACATGGAGAGTCGAGATGACTCATCACAGAATCCTTGAAACACGAAATGTGAAATGCGTGTTTTGAATTGGCCCCTGGTCATAACCTATGCTCACATCGATGAAGGCTCAAGGGAGGAGGTAGAACGAATATAATCTCCATTTTGGAGATCGTGACTTGGAGAGACGAGATGCCTCACCACAGGAATGTCAAAATGTCGAAATGTCAAATTGCGAAATGTCGAATTGTGAAATGGTGAAATAAGTGCGAGACCCATCATTTATGATCCAATGGTGTAGGTTATTCAGGAATATGATCGAAGGGCTATTGTTTCTCTTCACAATTAATCGATCAGTGGTGATTCAGTTGATGTTGTAGTTTTTGGAGGTTCACAGTGTAACTGCTAGAAACGACTGATTGTTTTTGCCAGAGGACTCGAAGAGACTTCAGGGTGATTGCTAGAGAAACTGAAGAGTCTCAAGAAATATGCCAGTGGAATGAAGACTGTTCATAGAGGCGATTGACAGATGGAAAAGTGTTGTATCCTGTAACTGCAACATAGAGGATGAGCTCGACTATGACAGAGAAGACAAAGAGTCTCGACTGTTGGAGAGGCGAAGGAATCTTAGAATAACACCCAATGATGATGGACACATGGGTTTAATAGCCAGAGAAGCTGAAGAGTTGCAATGATGATCAGGCAGAGCACTCCACATGAAGAGCATGTAGAAGCATTGCGCATATGGCATGCATAAGGTCCACAGAGACTGTAAGAAGGAAGAACAAAGAAGAGATGGGAGCTGCTAAAGAGAGGAATCACACATGGGGAAATGGATGTTGTGGGAAGGAGCTGAAATACACAGAAGAGGCGTAATTTAGAGAATAAAAAAAAGACGCAAAGCATACAGTGAAACAGAAGCAAAAAATAGAGATGCATAGCTGAGATAGTAAAAGAAGGATGAGGTGCACTTGTAGAGAAGAGTAGAAGATCGAAATGTGCAAGAATATGTAGGCAGAGAGACATTGATAGAGGAAAGAAGAGCAGTGTAGGAGAACATTGAAGAGACTGGTAAGCCATTGATGAACATTATATCATTGTAACAAGTTTCAGTAGAAAAGATTTATATTTCAGGGTGGTGGGGAGGTTCTAGGTAGGACTGTTGTCCTCAAATATTCAAGTGGTTGCTTGAACACAAGGATTTGTAGCTTCCATCTGGTTTTAGCCAGAGAAACCAGGGTGGCAGGGTGGTGCAAGGGAGAATTGTTGTTCTCTGTTATATAGGTTGGTGCCTGTGTGACTAGAAGTTGGTGCTTCCATCCAGTTGGTGCTGGAACACTTAGGGAGCTATTACTTCCTTATAGTGGGTGCTAGAGAAACCAGGGAGTTGGTGCTTACTTCTAGTGGGTGCTAGAGAAACCAGGGAGTTAGTGCTTCCTTCTAGTAAGTGCNATAGCTCCCTAAGTGTTCCAGCACCAACTGGATGGTGCTTCCATCCAGTTGGTGCTGGAACACTTAGGGAGCTATTACTTCCTTATAGTGGGTGCTAGAGAAACCAGGGAGTTGGTGCTTACTTCTAGTGGGTGCTAGAGAAACCAGGGAGTTAGTGCTTCCTTCTAGTAAGTGCTAGAAAAAGTAGAGAATTGGTGCTCTCAGCAAGTTGCATCTTGCAAAACAGAGGTTGTAGCCTCATTATAAGTTGGTGCTCATAAGTATGATAATGTACAGAATGTAAATATTACTTATCATATAAAGAAGAAGAGGTTTGTACCCTTTATGGGTTTCCTTAGGAAATATCTGCCTCTCTATATTTCATATGTGTGAATGATGATGAATGTTCTATTGCTTGCTTCCCTCCATTATTGTGATTGTCATTCAGTGCTCTGCAAAGAGTTTAAAATAAGCATAATTGTTTAAGCTCGGTAACAACTGATTCACCCCCCCCCCCTCAGTTTTCCAACAAAAAATACTCTTTCTTCAAAGTTGTTATATAGTCTTTTGGTAACGAGAGCGACCTAAATAAGGTTTCTTATGTATTTCAGCTAGTATCAAATTATTTAATTTTGTGTTTTTTGGAACATAAATTTAGTTTTTGTACAACAAAAAAAACTTCCTAAGTGTAACTGAATTTTGATTCTCCCTCAGTTGACTTATTAGTCTCACATTTTTCCTGGATTTTCTATAATTCTCATCAATTTTTGTTGCTGATATAATTTTTTGTTTCAAAACAGATTGTATATTACTGCTAGAAATTACATTTATTTTCCTACTAAGTTCATATACTATATTGTTTTATTTCTCTTTAATATGTTTTATTTCAAAATCATATTCTGTTAGGAAATCCAAGAATCTAACTTGTCTTACATTCAAGTTCTTCTAGTTGAAAAAGTGTTTAAGAATAATATTATTTATTTTCAACAAAAACTTCCTTCCTAATAAGTAGTGTGGCCACATTTTCAAAGATGCATAATAACAGTAAATTCTAGATCAAGAGGTGCATAATTTTCTTCATGAGGTTTTAGTTTCTTTGATTCATAGGAAATTACATAATCATCCTCCATTAACACTCCCCCTATCCCTTCCTTTGAGGCATTAGTACAAACCAAAAAGTCCTTATGTGGAGATTCTATCCTCAAAATAGGTGTTGTTGTTAACAATTGTTTCATCTTTTCCAAGCTTTCTTGACATTTCTCAATGCATTTAAATATAATTCCTTTTTTCTGCAAAAAAATTATTGGATAAACAAGTTTTGAAAACCCCTCTATGAATATACAATAATACCATGTAATTCCCATGAAATATTGGACATATGAGACATTCTTTGGCATTGGCCAATCTAGGATTATCTTGTCCTTTTCTGGGTCAACTGAAATCCCTTCTCCTGAAATTGCAGGCCCCATATAATGTACTTCATCATGATAAAATCCACATTTATTGAAATTTGCATAAATTGATGCTCTATAAGTGTTTTAAGAACCAAATTTAAATGTTCTTCATGTTCCTCTTTGATCTTTGAGTATATCAATATGTCATTGATGAACACTATCACAAAACTGTCTAAATATTTCCTTATCACATTGTTTGTTAAAAACATAAATGTATTAGGTGCATTTTTTAAACCAAAAGGTACCACTACAAACTCATAATGTCCATATCTCGTTCAAAAATAAGTTTTATGAATGTCTTTCTCTTTAATATTAACCCAATGATATCCTAATCGTAAGTCTATCTTTGAAAATTTCTTAGCTCCCCCGACTTAATCGAACAAGTCGTCAATGAGAGGTAACTGATAAATGTTATTAATTTTCATCTTATTAAGTTCTCTGTAATCAATGCATAGTCTCAATGTTCCATATTTATTTTTCACAAAAAAAATTGTTTTCCAATGGAGACACACTAGGAAGAATATTATGTTTTTCCATGAGCTCCTAAAGATGTATCTTGAGTTCAGTAAACTATGGAGTTCTCATCCATTAAGGGGCCTTAGACAACATTGTATATCTTGGTACTAAATATATGGTAAAATCTATTTCTCATCTAGGAGGTAATCCTAGAATTTCTTTCGGGAACACATCGTGAAATTCAGTTAAATTTTTTTCAATTACTTCATCCTTACTTTTGGATATGTGAAAAAAATATATTTCACACCCTTTCATTGCATTCCTTTCTAAATGTAGAGAATATATCTATCTTACCAACACACCTCATGGTATTCCGTTAATTTTCTTCCCTTTACTAGATTCATCTAAACATTTAAAAATTTTGTCGCTACAATTTACCAGAGTTGAATGTTTTTCTATCTAGTCCATGCCTCTTAGTAAATCATAATATCCTAAGGGTAAAATGATTAAGTCTACCATGGTATCCATTCCATCCATAATTATTGTACATTCCATTACCAACTCAATAACCTTTTTTTTCATTCCTATAGCTAACTAAACTAGAGAATATTTCTTATGTTTGATTGTATCTAGTTTACAACCTTCTACTATGGCAGGTGAAATATAACTTAATATTGACCAAGGGTATATTAAAATAGATATAGGTTTCTAGCTAATCGAACCTTCTATCTCTACCATGGAGGATTGATGGTCACCATGGAGGATTGATGGTCATCTTGTTGGTTTTCCAGGGAAGCATTGATCTTATGAACACATATAGCCATATAATTTACTATTGTTGCTTCCTCGATGTTTTGTACTATCTTAATTTTGTTTTTATTTAGAGGACAGTCTCGGTATAAGTGAGGTTCTTTGCAACCCTAACACTATAAAGGTGGTTAAGTTGCCTTTTTTACCAAATCTATAGTCTTACTACTATTTTGAACTGACACACATTTTTGTCCATTGAATCTGTTCCACCTATCAGGTGCACTATGTGATGATTGTTGTGGTTGCTTAAATTGTTTCTTCTTAGGATCAAGCTTGTCTCTCTTCCTACTCTACCATGTTTTTGTAATTTCATACTTATGTTTAAATTGAGTGTAGCATAACTTGGAATGACTTATTAATGCATCTATTTTCTTAGTATTAAGGAACTCAATTTTATCTCCATAATCTTCAGGCATACAACCCATGAATCAATGAACTTTTTCTTTTTCTTCTCTAAGGTACGATACATATCTCATTAAATTTACGAATTTAGTGGGAAATTCCTCTATAGAAATATGTCCTAATTTAATATCGTGGAACTCCTTTTCTTTTTCATCATATCATCTTTCTCTTAAATATTTTTGTTTGAATTTTTTTTTTTAATATTTTCCAATTCAGTTTGATGCCCTTATTTTTGTTTCGTTGTTTTAGTGCAAGGTTTGTGGTAAATTGAAGCCACTTGTCATGATAAAGGAGGGTTCCTTATCAACCATAAATCACTTGATATGTTTTTTGTGGTAAGAAAAAGTTCCTTGAGAATTTCAATGGTTAAGGGTAACCCAGAAAAACCTAGAGTGTGGTTATGGATAAGCCACAAAACATCCAGGATGATGATTGATGACGATGATGATGATGATGATGATGATGATGATGATGATGATGCAGGGGAGTGAAATGTTTGGGATTGATGAATTTTTGTTGAACCACGAGAAAAATTTTTGGAGGTACAAGATTAAAATCTAGGATAAAGAATGAAGAAGAGTAGATATAGTAGAGGATAAAAAATGAAGATAGAGCATCTAAGACAAATAGAATATAAGATGAAAATCAAGATGGAACCAATTAAAAAGAAAGTTGAAGATTTCATTTTAATATCATAAGTACTACTGGTTCAGAAGGAGTATGAAGGAATAACTCATACTTGCTAATATAAATTCCTAAATAATATGGTTGAATACATTTTAATGAATGTAACATACCCCATATTACAAATATCAAAATAACACCAAATAATTAAGTTTAAAAAAAAATTGAACAAAATAATTAGACAACTGTTCTTGAATCTTTTTCACTAGATTTGTCTAAGGTCATTACTTTATTATTCTTGACTAAACCTTATTTATAAATCTTATAATATAGAATAAGACTTGTTTTGACTTCTGTTTTAACACTAAGTTTGGTTATCATTTAAATCTAAAGTAGTACAGGTTTAAGGTAATCAAAACTAAATATTGGTTATAAGTTTATATAATACCCTATATAAACCTTTTGTTTAATTATTTATGACAATAATGTTATAAAAAAAAAAACTAAACTTCAAATCTTGTTTATGAAAGGACCCTCAAATTCTTGAAAGGTATTCCATATCTGTTATAACCGAGGTTATTAAAGTAAAGTACTAATAGATCGATTAATATTTCTCTACCATAGCACCACGACTATACAGAGATAAGTTAATAAAGTTTTTGTGGGCTCAAATCCTTGATGCCAATGTGAGAGTTAAGCTCCAAATTCCTTGGTTACAAAAATTGTTTGTTGGTGATAACAAGGTTTGGAATTAAGACATCATTTACAACTGGCAAGTGATAATTTTAAGGTGAGTTGACTATTGTACACTGTCTACTCACTACACATTAAAATGTATCTACTCCTTATCAA
>SNQJ01S0002311.1:98311-124135 GCA_010110895.2 Picea sitchensis | reverse complement strand
ATGGAACTTTGCACTTCTCGAAAAATGATACGACTCTTCATACCGTAAATGGTACTGGTTAAGGGCTCGAGGTATTCTCCTCGGAAATCATGAATCGCAATTTAGGTTTAGCTTTGGATTTCTATCACTTGCACATATAACGTCTACCATGTCGCATGACTACTTATCTCTATCCCATACAGTTTAGATTATCTCTTCCTCATGATTCATACAAAATGTAAAGTTTAATTACCGAAAATTGGATACATTGAGTTTACAATGGAGGTTTCATTCCACCTTCTCAATTATGCACTATAATGGTAAGTTTGTTTTAATATAATATGAGAGATATCATTTGTTTTTTCTTTCTTTTAAACTTCTTCAATACATAGTAATTACCCTTCGTTCTAGGATTCTACCGTGGTCTTTTCGCATAGTTTTTTTTTTTCATGTGTCTCCTCCTCTCAAAATCTTTGTCGCAGGGTTTAACTGTTGATAAATTGAGAAGCAGAGAATATAGAGAAGGAGCAGAACATAAAATAGTATTTAGTATATTAGGTATATGAGGAAAAGAGTATTTGGAAAAGGGAAAAGAGTTGAGCTAAATAGGCTCAAGCAAATCAAGAACATAAAGAAATGATAGTACAGCTAGCCAAGACAGTTGGCAGTGTACAATGAGGCTATTGAGGTTACATTATATTTAACACTCCCTCTTAAAATCAACAGTTACAAACATCAACACTTATGATGCCCAGGTGTTGTCTCTAAAAATCAAAAACATATTTTCCCAGTGGCTTTCTGACTACGAGATGATCTCGAGAGCCACAAAATTGAAGTGCTATGTCACCATTGTTGACTAGCTCGCGGATGAAGTGGAAGCGAGTGTCAATGTGTTTTCCTTTCTTGTGAAACCCATGATTTTTGGATAGAGCAATTGCTGAGGTGTTGTCACAGAAGATAGGAGTTGGATCCTTCTCTGTATGTGACATATCTTTCAATATTCTTATCATCCACATAGCTTGACAGGAAGCTGAGGTAGCAACGACATACTCTACCTCTGCAGAAGATATTGATACAATTGGTTGCTTCTTTGATGCCCATGAAATCAGGTTCGTGCCCAGGTGAAAAACATGTCCTGAGGTGCTTTTCCTGTCATCTAGGCTACCTGCAAAATCATTGTCTGTGTAACCAGAGAGATTATTATCATCATATTGAGTGTACCATAAGCCAAAATTGAGAGTTCCTGCAACATATCTCAGAATCCGTTTTGCCATCTTCCAGTGAGAATCTTTGGGGGATTCCATGAATCTGGAAACAAGGCTGGTCGTATACATAATATCAGGCCTAGTTGTTGTAAGATACAACAAACTACCTACTAAACTTTTATACAAGGTAGGGTCCACTATAGGGCCTTCATCTTTCTTGCTCAATTTTGTGCCTAGGGGTATAGGGGTTTCTGCTCGATTGCAATCTTCGATGCAAAATCTTTTGATGATGTCTGCTGCATACGTTTTATGACAGACAAAAATTCCTTTGGTTGATTGATCAACCTTAATCCCCAAAAAGTATTTCATTATGCCAAGATCTTTCATCTCAAACTCAGAATGCATGGCATGTTTAAAACTGGTTAACTCAATATTTCCAGTATATATGATTTCATCAACATATAAACATACAATAAAAATTTTACCATGTTGATCTGTTTTGGTGTAAAGAGTTGGCTCATTTTGGCTTCTGCTGAAACCACTTTTGATCAGGTAAGTGTCAATTCTATTGTACTAGGTTCGTGGAGCTTGCTTTAATCCATACAAGGCTTTCTTCAACCGATATACTTTGGTTGGCTTCTCTTGGACTTCAAATATAGGTGGTTGATCAACATGAACTTCTTCTTCTAAGAAACCATTCAGGAAAGTTGACTTGACATCCATCTGGTATAATTTCCATTTGTGTTGGGATGTTATGGCTAATAGAGTCCTTACAGTGTCTAATCTTGCTACTAGAGAAAAAGTTTCACCATAATCAGTACCTGGTTGTTGTGAGAATCCTTTGGCAACAAGTCTTGACTTGTGTTTTTCAATCTTCCTTTTTTCATTGAGTTTAGTTTTGTAAACCCACTTGACACAAATATTTTTCTTGTGTCTGGGCAAATCAACAAGATCCCATGTCTTGTTATTCTCAATGGAGTCAATCTCTTGGTTCATGGCTTGAACCCAATGTGGCTCCTTAGCTGCTTCTTTAAAAGATGTAGGTTGACATGACATTAATGCAAAAAGATTGTGTTGTTCAATGTCATCCNTTTCTCTCAAACTTCGAGTTCTCTAATTTTGAAGTTCAGAGGATGAGTCTCTGCTTGAAGTTGAGTTATCCTGAGAATTTTCAGGTTGTCCTTGTACCTACAATCTTGGAAGAGCAGGTTGAGGTATTGGTTGTCCTGAATTTTATGTGTTTTCAGAACTGGGCAACAATGGAGTTTGACTGTCCATTTGCAGATTTTCAGATTCATTCTAGAGTTGATTTTCCAGAAATTTTATATCTCTGTTGAGAATTAGTTTCTTTGAGATTGGAGTGTAAAGCCTGTAAGCTTTAGATGTTTCACTGTATCTAGTAAAGATGAATTTCTCACTTCTATAATCAAGTTTCTTCCTTAATTCGGAAGGGATGTGAGCGTATGCTATGCATCTGAATGTCCGTAGATGAGCAACATTTAGATTTATCCCACTCCACGCTTCTTGAGGGACTTTCATCTTTAGATTGGTGGTTGGAGATCTATTCAAGAGATAAGTTGAGCATGCACTGCTTTAGCCCAAAAAGTATTTGACAAACAGTTCTCTTTGAGTAGGCTTCTTGCCATGTTCATTATTGTTTAGTTTTTCCTTTCAGCCACTCCATTTTGTTGTGGAGTATACCTGACTATAGTTTGCATAATAATTCCTTATGATTTGCAGAAATTTGGAAATTCGTTGGAGTTGTATTCTCCTCCTCCATTTGACCTGAGAGCTTTTATATATTTGCCACTCTGTTTTTCAGCTTCTGCTTTGAATTCTTTGAATTTTGCAAAAGTTTCAGACTTGTGTCTGAGAAAATAGATCCAGATTTTCCTGCTAAGGTCATCAATAAACGTTAAAAAATAAAAGCTACCACCTATGGACTCTGTTTGCATTGGTCCACATAGGTCAGTGTGAACAAGTTCGAGATGTTGTTTGGCTTGAGTGGAGGACTGTGGAAAACTAGTTCTCTTATGTTTTCCAAGTATGCAAGACTCACATGGGGAATTTTGCTCTTTGAATATAGGGAGACCTTTGACCATGGAGTGGTTCTATAGAAGACTTAGACTCCGAAAGGGTAGATGTCCAAATCTTGTATGCCAAACCATAGTTTCATTGGGGGTGGATGCACTTTGTCCATATGTTTGGATCAAATTTGTAGTTCCGAGGGTCAGGGAAAACATCCTATTCCAAGTCATGTGGATTTCAGAAATCAATTTTCTACTGGGGGTTTTATCATATATCCTGCAAGATGCTCCCTCAAAAAGTACCATATAGCCATGTTCAATGAGTTTTCCTACACTTAGTAGATTATGTTTCATATATGGAACACGATAAACATTGTTTATGTCTTTCTTTACATTTTGTTTAGAAATAATAGGTACAGTTCCTTTTCCTTGAACTTTGACTAAGGAATCATTTCCAAGTGTAATATCAGATGAAATTGAAGAATCAATGCATGGAAGTAAATCTTTGTTACATGTCATGTGATTGTTGCATCCACTGTCTAGCAACCAAAGACCTTTAGGTTGTTCTTCAGACTTGTGGCATGAGAGAAACATACCTTATGAGGTTTCTCCTGTATGATTTGAGACATGTGCTCTACCTGAGAGCTAATCTACTTGCTTCTTCCTGCATTCAGATTCATATTGCCCATACTTTTTGCAGTAATAGCATTGTATGCTTGATTTGTCATTTGATCTTCTCCCTCTGCCTCTTTGAGGTTGGAAACTCTGATTCTGATTATGTTGTGTGTGACCTTGGAAATTTTGATTCAGGATCTGTTGTCTGTGTCCTCCACTGGAGTGAGGGTTACTTATACTTCTCCCTCTTCCTTGGTGACCTCTGCTTCTCCCTCTACCTCTCCCTCTACTGAAAGAGAACTGATTTTTGAAGGCATTGGAGATTGACTCATCTGTGAGATACAGTTTGGTCTCGTGTGTCAACAGGGAACCAATTAGTTCATCTGTTGAAAAACATGACAAATCCTTGGATTCAAGGATTGCTGTAACGACCATTTAGAATTTATTTGGTAGACTTCTGAGGACTTTCTCAACAATGCGTTGATCAGGGATGGATTCACCAGTCAACCTGATCTGGTTTACGATTCCCATGACTTTGATCATAAACTGATCCAATTTTTCAGACTCTGTCATTCTTAAAGTCTCGAATTGCGTCCTCAAGGTATGCATTTTGACTATTTTGACCCTGTCATTTCCTTGGTAGGTTGATTTAAGGATGTCCCAAGCCTATTTTGAAGTAACAACACCTGTGATTTTTGAGAAAATCGAGTCATCCACTGAATTTTGAATCCAGAATTTGGCTTTATTCTCTCTCTTCCTCTGTGTTGCCTGAGCAGTTGTCTGTTGGTTTGTCATGGCATCAAGGTCTGCTAGATCTAGTTCCACATATCCAAGATCCACTGGATCAGAACACTCTTGTGCTTGCAAGAAGGATCTCATTCGAAGATACCAAAACTCATAATTCTTTCCAAGAAGAATCAGACCTTGAGTTAGTCCTAAATTGCTAGACGTGGCCATGTTTAAAGAATTTGACAAAACAGAAAAAAT
The DNA here is from genome assembly GCA_010110895.2 of Picea sitchensis. Lineage (NCBI taxonomy): Eukaryota > Viridiplantae > Streptophyta > Pinopsida > Pinales > Pinaceae > Picea > Picea sitchensis. Next base: position 119,322 of record SNQJ01S0002311.1, on the reverse strand, counting down.
TGTTAGAAAATTTTGTATTTACCTGTTTCCTGCACGTAAAACAAGGTCTTCAAATTTCTTGTAGTGACTTCAAACTGAAAAACGTGGTGTAAACCAATTGTTTGACTTTGATCTGGCTGGATCTAATTATCCGAGCACAAGATCTGTTGATTCAGAGCTCTGAGCTCTATTCTTTAGAAACTGTAACACTGCAGCAACTGTAACCCCTCTGATGGCGGAATAGGGCTTTCTGATTTTACTCGAGAGACAAAGAAAGTTTATCTTCTCATATTACCATGGGCGAAAAAACCGGGCGCTACGAGCTTTCGCGTTTCAAGACTTCGCGTTTTTGACGCTGAAGGTAGCAGTTCCTTCGAATAGCCGAAATGTGAAATTGCTTCAAGGATTAACGATCCTCATTGATTTGAGATAAACAACCACAGTTTCTTTGGAATATCGTGATCAACAATCTACGATCCTCCATGATCAGATATCTAACGGTCCAGATCTATACTCGATCAACGACTCAGATTATTTCAAAATTCCGTGTATCACCAGTTCACGAGACTCTCGCCTCTAATTTCCCGGTAGCCAAAATCGCAATGGCGCTTGCATCGATGGTCCAGATCCTCCTATGATCGGACAGTCCATATCCTTTTGGGATTTCGTAGTTTGCAATTTCGCGATTCCGGATGCAACGATTCTAGGTCCTTCGAACTCCTGGATCCCGAAATGACGAAAAGGGCTTAACGGGGTTTGGCTCCTCCCTTAGCCTCTATCCATGTGACCACCACTCTGTCTAGACATGTTTAACACCAAATAACTACCAGCTTTCTCGATTCAGCGATGTGGAGGGGTTAACTCCTTGTCCCTCCAACTCCCGGTTGCCGAAAGTCTTAAATCGTATCTATTACAAGATCGACGGCTCTAAGCCTTCCTCGATCTAACAATCTTGTTTCTTTCGAGGTTTTGCGATTCGGGGAATCGCAATGCCAGCATCCCGTTCCTTTTTTTTTCGAATCCCCAGTTGCCAAAATGCCGAAATGTCTTGGAGTTCGATCAACGGCTCACAATAACCCCTGAGATCTACGGTCCACGTCCGACCTTTCTATTTCGCTATTTTACGATTCAGGGTTTTGGGAGACAAGGACCTCTGTCCTTCCAACTCACGATACATGAAATCATGATGTGGACCAATGGTCCAGATCTGCCTGTGATTGATGGTTCGAAATATTTCGAGCCTTTCCTCGAAACCTTTATCTCTTGCCACGTGTCCTCCTATGGGAGGTCATGATTCTTTCCGGATTCTTTTGAGTCCTCTCCTTCGCTTATACAAGGGTTAAAACTCGTTCTCCTCTTTCCGGATCCGATGGCTATCGGTCCTTTATGCGAGATCTGATGACTCAGATCAAATCTTCTGTGTGTATCCTAGGGACTAAACCTCGTTCACGTATCCTTGATCCAACGGCTCTCATGCCACTGTGCTCCAGATCCAACGGCTAGCGCGTTTTCACAGTTTCACGTCTCTGGGAGTCAAAAGACTCTCCCTCTTATGTTTCTCGGTCCAAAAAATGTTGAAAACTTAAAATGCACGCTCCTCATCCTTTCTGAACTCGATTAACACCTCAGATCTATTAGCAACACTGATCTTACAGCTGCGATTGTTTGTCCTTTGCTTCTTTAGCGTGTTTTTTTTTGCTGCCTCTGCAAAGAGTTTCTCGTGAAGAAGGAAATTCGTGAATCTTCCACGAATTGGAAAGATTTCATGAATTCTTTAAAGAACTCACGTATCTTTAATTGTTTCTGCCTTTTGCAACTCTTCTTCGTGAATCTTTCATGAATCTTTAAATGTTCACGATTCTTTATTGTTTCTGCCTTCTGTAGTTTTTGCTTCCTCACACTTTCTGTCTGCAACAATCTTTTGAGTGGACTGACGTATTTCTCTCCAAGCCTTGTGAAGAAACTGTGTCCCATGCTCTCGTTGACAGTTTAAGATGTGTTCTTCTTAGGATCATGCTGCTCTCGAGACTGTGTGAAGAGGCTTACGTCTGATCCTCTGATACCATGATAAATTGAGAAGCAGAGAATACAGAGAAGGAGTAGAACAGAAAATAGTATTCAATATATTAGGTATATGAGGAAAAGAGTATTTGGAAAAGGGAAAAGAGTTGAGCGTAATAGGCTCAAGCAAATCAAGAACATAAAGAAATGATAGTACATCCGGCCAAGACAACTGGCAGTGTAAAGTGAGGCTGTTGCAGTTACATTATATTTAACAACTGTGTATCATAGGTCTTCAAATCTGTGCAATAATCCATAGGAAAAAAAATAGATAATACATATCCTTGATATGATAATCGATACCTAACATGCTTGGCCATGATTTAAATAGTCTTGTTACAAAAATAATTACCAAGGAAATGACTGTTAGTCTTTTATAGAAGGAGGAATTTATTAAATTTTTGAGCCTATGAAAAACCAAATAGACAATAATTAAAACCCCGCCCTGCCTCGTGGATTCATGGAAATAGAATTCAACAAGGGTTTATGGTACTCTTCACTAATCGCTCGACCCCAGACCTATTATTGCCCTAATAATTTGACTTCTTGAAAATCTTGGATTGAAATTTTTTGTGTCAAAGCACAACTAGATCAAGGAATCTATCAGATAAAAAGACATGATCCTATATGATCTATATTGCTGAGGAAAGTAAAGGTTCTGTGTATTTTTTGTTAATAGAGTGTTAGTTTACTTCTCCATTTACATTGTTCACTATTCTTCAGTTAACTATTATTTTAATAAGAGACTCTCAAAATTTAGAATCCATAATAATGATAAACTCATTCTTCCTCTCTTGACTACTCTAAATATGCTAAGTAAGTCTGGCACGGGTAAATGATATACTCTATTATTATTTAATTTATCATCACGTTTGATTTTTTTGTTGTAATCAATAATTTCTTAGGTATTATTTTTAATGACGGGCTCTTGTTATGTTTGCGACGAAGCCCATCGAAATCATGGAGAGTCCTCTTCGGTTTGAGTCTCATTGATCTCTACCAGGTTTGGCTTCAAACGAGAGGTTAGTATAGGTAAATTTTTTAGTACTTTATATGCCAACACAAGCCACAATTATTGATGAAGGAGCATCGCTCAACCTCAGCACACACCAACTAGTTAGCACGTTGGTGCACATTCAAGGAAGGGAGAGGCGTCGCCCTCTCATTTTCCCTTCAAAATTTAAATTGTAATTAAGGAAATTAATGCTGTGAGGCTGGAAGAGCCAAGTTGTGCTTTCACACAAGTTGTAGGTGAGGTTGCCTTAAGTTGATGACAGTAGGAGGGATCTGGATCCGATTCGGATCAGATTTCCACTCATTGTAATCTGCCTCATTAGTCACGCACTTTGAGTGGTGATTAGACACCACTAGTATAGTTTAGAGGGAAGCTCGTTGAGACCCTCTTGTATAAATCTTTGTATTGTTTCCTAGTAGAGGTTGTTGTTCGAGAGGTTGTTGAGAGCTGAGACTCGGTTGCAGTCCCGACTCATATATTGTAATTGAAATAGAACATATTCCACTGTTTGTAATTTCTGTGTAATGGATGTTTATTTATGAATGTCATTCATGTGTGTTTATGTTGTAGATGTATGTTAGGACTCATTTGCATAGATAGAGATAGAATCCTCTATCTTTGAGTTTGTTGAATTAGTTTTGGTTCTTTAGGCTAAGCGGAAGGAGTGCATAACAGAGAGTTGAAACTTTGTGAGTGATCAAAAGGAGTCCATGTCTAAACTCTTTCTAGTCAGAGGAGAATGTGTCGAGGGCACACCAGAATAATTCATAGACTCAAGGGAGAACTTCAAGGTTGTTGAATGCCTTGGACGAAATCCTGCGTAGGAGGAAGCATGCCATAGGGTTATTAAAACTCTATAAGACTCTGCCAGGAGGGAATTAAGTAGGTATGAGCACTCACAGGACCAACACATTCAAAAGTGTTGGAGACATTGAGGAAAACCCAGAGTTGTTCAACACTCTCAGGAAAGAAGGCTCTACAAGTGTGCATTGAGTAGGGGTTGTTGAACACTGTCAGGAAAGCTGAAGTAAGACATGTGCAAGAATTGCATCAGGCCAACACTTAGATAAGTGTTGCGAGAATCCATCTGAAGTCTTAATCGAGTGCAAGGAGTGCACCAAATGAAAAGTGAATTCGTCTTATAAGCTCACGAGGAAGAGCATCGAGTTGCCAGGAGGGCACTAGGAGGTCTGTAAAAGGACGCAGAAGATCCGAGAACCTTCAAGGTTTGATCTAAGAAAAATCTCAGAAGAACTATCATTGTCGCGCAAATAATTCCTGCAAGGAGGGTAAGAGGCTGAGAACAGTATAATTCTCAGGCATAAAAGGGTTGAGTGTGCACAAGGAGGAAGGACTTGCCGAAATCCTGAAGGCAAGCTGAATCGTCCATCGTCAGGGGGAGACATGTGGTGAAAGGTTAGGATATCTCAGAGATAGAGTTCTAGAAGATTTGTCGAGATAAAATGACAATCTTTGCGAAGTCGTGAAGAGTGGAGTAAATCCGGGCCATTGGATCTGGAAGGGACACATGGAGGAGATCCATGCATTTCAGAGAAGTGGTGCTCCAAAATAAATCAGAGGACAAGCGAGAGACTCTTGAAGGTTGGAGTCTGAATAGTTCACAACCGTTGATCTCAGAGAGCGATGGGGACCACTAATCCTCGCATTAGTTGTATTCATCGATTCATAGTTCGAGGAATGAGGAGTTGGCTATTGTGGGAAGGTCGAAACTTGAAACCTGAAGCGCCTATGAGGGCTTAGCCCTCAGACACAACCCGAGGTCATATGATAAAAGGGGCCTAGAACCGAGAACTAGTGTCACCATCAACTTTCTTCAAAGGGGCCAAGAAGAGAGCCCTAGGGGTTGATAGGACCTGAACTTTGGAGGAAGAGGGCCCTGTGATAAATTGAATCAGATTCCAGCAGGGAACAAAAGAGTCAATTGGACTTAGGTGACTGAACGATACTTTACTAGGAGGTCGAGAAACCCTTAGAGGAGATATTAGGAGAGAGGGGAGTGTTTATGATGTAGACCCCCCTTCTCTCCTAAGGGTTGCGCAACCTCCTGGTCTAGGATCGATCAAGAAACTAAGTCTCATTGACTCTTCGGCCCCTCAAGAATGTTAAATCCACTTAATAAGACCTCCTTCTCTTAAGGCACGAGTTATATGGAACCCGCGGATTTATCCTTAACACATTTAAGGTCCAACATATTTAGACGCTATCTCTCCTAGTTAATACCCTCCCTTTGTGTGATCAAGGCTATGACCAGTCTCCTAATCAAAGGGCTCTTTGCGACTTCACATTTCATGTCTCCGGAAGTTAACTACCTCCGTTCTTGTGAACTCTAAACTCTCGAACTCCACTTGCGTCATATCGATGTTCCACACTCTTCCATGATCCAACAAATGTGAACAAATCACAAGTTCACACTTGACAACTTCATCCCTCGGAGGTTCTCGCCTGTCCCTCTTGCAATCTCCCAAAGTCTGAATCCTTGAAGTGGAGCCTAGCACATGCTAGCCCCTCTATTCTCCTTCACCAATGTGACCTTGTTTATGACCGTGGGACAATATTTTGAGGCTTCATAACTTTTCACTTTGCATTGTCATAAGGTTTTTTGTCTCCCTTCCTCCAACTTCTAAACTTGCTCTCGCGTCAGATTGACGGTCCAAAATATTCGTCGTCCAACGACTCTACTCTCTCCTTTGTGAATCAGGACTTCGCACTTTGCGAGATTGAGAGATGGCTCGTGTCCCCCCTCTCAACTCCAGAACATGCAAAATTATGCTTGAGTCAGATCAATGGATTCGAGACTCCCCGTGATTCGATGGTTCAGATCTCCTTCGCAAACTTAGACTTCATAAGTTCCCAAAACTCTTACCTATGACTTCCCAAGTTATGAACTCCCATCAAGACTATATCTACAGTCCACATTCTTCCCTCGATCGACGGCTGCGATCAAATCGCGAACTCAAACTTCATGAGTTCTCACGACCTTTACCACTAGCTATCCCGAATTGCAAATCAACGAAACACTGATCTCTCACCACGTGTCCTCCTTGACAATGGACAACTCCAATGATTTCAAAATTTCATAACCCCACTCCTCCCGTGTACTTTAAAATCTTATCATTAGTACACTTTACCTTAATCAGGCGGATACGATTCTTTTGCGCTCAGACCAAATGACTGAAATCTTTCCTCCTCTACGCTTGCTCCTCATTGTCTGGATGCTGATTGAATGGTCCAGATCTCTCCCCCTGAGCTTAATCTTTCTTTAGACTTAGAATATTTTGTAAAGATTCAAAGGTTTCGACCTTTGTCGATCCCATGTGTCCATTTATTGGATCTCATTCTAACTTCTTGGAAAGTGTTATCCCTTCTGATCTTGATCTCCTCAAATATTTTGATGTCACAAGCACTTCTTTCTTTTTCGGTAAATTTTTTCTAACTCAGATTTAAATATTTCTTGAAAATAATTCTTCCCACCTTCCTGGCATTCCTTTGTTCTAGTCCTTTGACTTCTTACAGAGTCTCTTCGACACTGAGTCGAATTCTAGATCTGTGCAATTCTTGCAGCATATTCTTACGCAAGATATGGAATCTTTCGAATGACTGTGCATTCCTTGCAACATTCACTTTGCACTACTTGCAAAGGAAATGTTATGTTATTTCTTCTGAGATTTACGAGTTGAAACATAACCTGGCAACACACTCCTTGCAGACTGTTTACACACCTTGCAACAGATAAAGAAGAAAAGAGATTGAGAATTACACAAACATTTTAAAGCTACATACAATCGTAGCAAGATTCATTCATTCTTGAAAACAACAATAACAAAGAATTGCGAACAACAACAATCTCACACATTTTCCTCGATTATCTTCATTAAAAATGGAAAGATGATTACAACAAAAATCAAATCAGAAACTAATGTTCATAAAATTCCTAATTGCTTGCAACCATCCTTTAGGGGGTACAAAAACTCTCTTTATATCAAAGGGTCCTTAGGGTTTCACCCCAACTACCCGTCATTCAAAAGAAAAAAACTAACTACTACCTAGTTGCGGTTATAGTTATATTGAGACCTAGGTTGAATCCCCAGTCACACGTGCTCATTTTGTCTCCACGCGTGTGATCTTTCCTCTTTTTTTTTCTATCATCTTCAAATGATTACAGTACCGGGAAGTGTTCAAAATTCTGAATTGGTCTGCAGGCACTGAGTTGTCCTACCACGTGTACTTGCTAACGATGCTCCTACATCATACTCCCCTGGGAAAAAAATCATGGACTCCTGTCCATGAGCTCCTGCACCGACTTTCCATGCTTCTCAATATTATCTTCACTCTCCCAACTGGCATCTTCTATTGGGTGTCCCTTGCACTTGATCAAATATTCAAAATAGGTCTTCCTCCTATTGTTCTTACCAATCCTCTGATCAACAATCTTTTCCATCTGTGGTTTTTTTGCTATAGGCATTTGTTTCTCCAACTAAATATTCTATTGATGTGCTAATCCCTATGTGGCATCCTTCCTGTAAGGATACAATTATGAGACGTTGAATATGGGAGATATGCCCACATCATCTGGCAGCTCGATCTCATTGGAGTTTGCATCAAACTTCCTCAAGATCTTACATGGCCATATCTTATTCATCATTAGCTTGTTATATATCCCCCTAGGGAACCTTTCCTTCCTGAGATGTTCCAGAACCTGATCTCCTACTTCAAATTGAATTTCTCTATAATGTTGATCAACTATGTGCTTGTACTCTTGGCTAGAACTCTGCAACTTCCCTCTGATCTGGCTATGGAGCTTCTGCCTTTCTACAAAAAAATATTATTCTCCAACGCTTCTGATATCACTCTGTTCCAAGTCTCTCAACTCAGATACTCCCCTGGGTTTCATTCCATACAATATTTGGAACAGGCTCTTCCCAGTGCTCCTTTTTGGTGAGTCATTGTATGAAAATTCTTCTAGTGGTAGAATCTAATCCCACTGATTATGGTGCTCGGTGACCAGACTCCTTAATAAGTTTCCCAAACTTCTATTTACCACCTCAGTCTGTCCATGTTTCTGAGGGTGATAAGCCGATCTGAAGGAAAAAAAATTCCCCAACTTCTTCCAGAGTGTTCTAAAAAAATGACTAACAAATTTTGTGTCTTTGTCCGAGACAATGCTTCTGGGTAGGCTGTGAAGTCTCACAACTTCCTTAAATAATAGATTTGCAACATGTGTTGCATCACTATTCTTCTAGCATTGGATAAAGTGTGTTGTCTTTGAAAATATATCCACCACCACAAATATGGAATCACATCCTCTTTGCATTCTTGGCAGTCCCAACACAAAATCAATGCTTATTGCATCCCAAGGCCTCTCTGGTATGGGAAATGGTTCATACAATCCAATGTTCTATCTTTTACCTTTTTCATGTTCGAAGATTCTACATTTGTTCACGAATTTTATCACATTTGTTCTCATACCTAGACAATAGTATGAACTGCTCAACTGTGAAAATGTCTTATCATGGTCGAAATGTCTAGCTAATCCTCCACTATGTTTTTCCTTTAAAAGGTTATCCCTCATTGAGCATTTTGGTATGCATAATTGATTTCCCTTGAACAACAATCCCTCTTGAATCATATACTATGTCCACTAGCTCTTATCTCTGAGCACAGGATTCACACATGCTTCGTATGATTCCTTGAAATATGGATCATCACTGTACATTTCCTCAAGGTGTTCAAACCCTAAGGTCCTTACCTGGAATTCCTGTAGGATCATACATCTCCTTCTCAATGCATCGTCAACCTTTATAACATTCCCAACAATATGTTTTATGACAAAAGTAAAGTTATGCATAAAATCAATCCACTTTGCATGCCTCTGATTCAACTTTTCCTATCTGGTTATGAATTGTAAAGCTTGGTTATTGCTATACAAGACAAATTATTATGGGACAAGGTATTGTCCCCATTTCTTTAGGGCTTGGATTATTACATAAAACTCCTTGTCATAGGTGGAGTATTTTAACTTAGTCTCATTTATCTTCTCACTGATATAGGCAACAGGTCTATTTTCCCGTCTAAAAAATCCTCCAATTGTAACGCCACTTGCATCACACATTACCTAAAACGTCTTATCAAAATTTGGCAAGACCAGAATTGGTCTCTCTATTATTTTCTCCTTCAATATATTGAATCTCTTCTCGACCTCCTCTATACATTTAAAATACTTGTGCCTCTTCTTCACTGTATCCATCATTCGTGCACAAATTCCACTGAAATCTATGATGAAATTCCTATAGAAACTCGCTAATCCATGGAAGCTTATTACCTCAAACATGCTCCTTGGTGATGGCCATTCTTTGATTGCTTTCACCTTCTATGGATCCATCTTCAGTTCATTTGAAGAGATCACAAATCCCAAGTAAATGAGTTATGTCTTCATAAAAGAGGACTTATTTAGGTTTATCAACAACTTCTCCTGCTGTAGTCTCCTCATAACTAATTTCAGGTGCCTCAAATGCTCATCTTTAGTCTTGCTAAAGATCAATATATCATCTAGATACACAACCACAAACTTGCCATTGAAATCCTTTAGTATTTCATTCATCAACCTCATAAAAGTACTTTGGGCATTAGTTAAGAAGAATGGAATAACAAGCCACTCATACAAAACTTCATTTGTCTTAAAGGTTGTCTTCCACTCATCGCCTTCTCTCATTCTGATCTAGTGATATCCACTTTTCAAATCTATCTTAGAAAAGAAATTTTCCCCACTTAAACAATCCATCAAATCATCTATTCTTGGAAAAGGGAATCTATACCTGATAGTGATCTTTTTGATGGCTCTCAACTCTGTACACATTATTCATCCTCCATATTTCTTTGGACTCAACACAGTTGGTACTATGCATGGACTCAAGCTCTCTCTGACCAAACCCTTGTGTAATAATTCCTGGACCTGGTTCTTTACCTCCTCATTCTCTCAAGGTGTCAATCCGTATGTCACTTTGTTTGGTAGACTTGCTCCTGGTATCAGATCAATATGATGGTTGATACTTTTACTGGGTGGCAATGAGTTAGGAAACTCATCCACCACTATGTCAGCAAAATTATCCAACAATTCTTGAACTTCTTCATGTAAATCATCCATCGAAGTACTAGTAAGGATAAGTTTGGGTTTCCTCACCACAAAAAACTGTATCTCCTATTGTTTCTTGACTTCTTTCATGAGTTCCTTCCCACTCATGAGAAGTATGCTTGTGTTGGATTCCCCTTTCACTTTCTCCTCCTCTATTGGAAGAAACATGTGTTTCCTACCATTCTTCTCCAAGGTGTATGTATTCTTCCTCCCATCATGACTGAAATTCCTGTCAAACTTCCATGGTCTTCCCAACAAAATATGGCATACATCCATGGGAATTACATCAAACAAAATTTCATCTCTATATCCTCCTATCTTAAAATCAACCAAGCATTTTTTAGTAGCCATTACCTAGTGTCCTTTCTGCAACCATGAGACTTTATATGGATCTGGGTGTGCAGTTGTCTCCAGCTCCAATTTCTCCACCATATCTGTGGATACTAAGTTATCAGTGCTCCCACTGTCAATTATCACCTTGCATACTCTGTCTTTAGTCTTGCAAGACGTCTTGAATAAACTGTTCCTCTGTACTTGCTTTTTAACTTCTGCCTCTGGTTTTAAGAGAACCTTTCTCATCATCAGGGATGTTCCATCCTTTACTCCTTCTACTTCAACATTCCCTCTTTGTGCTTCCAAAATGTTATCTTCTCCTCCTTCTTTCTTTTTCTCGAGGCATTCCCAAGACATGTGCCTTGTCTTTCCACAAGCATAACACGTTATTCCTCCTCTGCCTCTTCCTCTAGAAGAGTTTCTTCTACCACCCTGTCTTCCTCGAGAACTTCCTCCTCTTTCCGAGTGACTGTGTGGGGTTTCAACCTCGTCTTTGGAATTATGTGCTTTGCCATGGGAAACACCCTTACCTTTGTTTAGGGCTGGGATTTTACCTCTACCTCGTTGGCTTTGTTTTCTAGCCAACTTCTCTTCTTCCTTCAACGTGAACTGATAAGCATCCTCCACTGTCCTTACCGACATCATGTTGATATCATCCTAGATTTCATACCTTAGGCCATTGATATACCTGGAAACTTTTTCTTCAGCCTTATGTCTTTGTCCAGCTCTCATGTTTAGCTTGTATAACTCTATGTATTCTTTGATTGTCATACCCATCTGTCTCAGGTTCTGCAACTTCCTGAACAGATTGATCTGACAATCTTTGGGCATGAACTTAGCCTTCAACTTGGCTACCATTCTGTCCCAATTCTTTATCTTCTATTTTTTTTGACTTCGCCTCTCAGCCTGCAGTTCATCCCACCACAATGTTGCATGTCCTTTAATCCTAGTGATAGCATGTCTCACCCTTTTCTCCTCATCGACATATTCATAATCGAAATATTTTTCCATGGACCTTATCCAATCCAACAACTCTTTAGCATCCAAATTGCCTTCATACATTAGGACCTCTATCTTGGCTCTAGCTCCCAATATAACGACTACTCTTAGCAAGTGTTATTTGGAAACATTTTCCCTTGCAGCTTCTTCGACTTCTACTTATTCACTCTCTGCATCGCTAACGTCTCCAACATCAAGTGATCTTCTCTGCACTACTTCCATTGCTTCCAGCCTTGCACGAAGTTCTCGCATCTCCCTTTATACAACACAATTGGCTAAAGGTGGCTCCCCTTGTCTCCTCGGTGGCATTGTGTTGACTATCTCTCACACACAGAGTACAACTTCGATCTCTTTTGTCTCCTTTATCTCCTTTGCCTGTTGTCTGCAAGAAAAATTTCATCTCTGATACCACTTGATGCAGACCCCCCTTCTCTCCTAAGGGCTACGCGACCTCCCGGTCTAGGATTGATCAAGAAACTAAGTCTGATTGACTCTTCAACCCCTCAAGAATCTCAAATCCACTTAACATGCCCTCTTTCTCTTAAGGCACAGGTTATATGGAACCCACGGCTTTCTCCTTAATTCCTTTAACCTCTAGCATATTTAGATGCTAGTTCTCCTATTTAAGCCCCTCCCTTTGTGTGACCAAGGCTGTGACTAGTCACCTAATCGAGGGGTGCTTCGTGACTTCGCATTTCGCGTCTTCGAAAGCTAACTACCTACGTTCTTCCGAATTCCAAACTCTCGAACTCCGCTTGCGTTAGATCAACGGTCCATGCTCTTCCGTGATATGACAACTATAAACAAATCACGAGTTCACACTACATGACTTCATCCCTTGGAGGTTCTTTCCTTTCCCTCTTGCAATCTCCCGAAGTTTGAATCCTTGAACTGGAGGTTAGCACGTGCTAGCCCCTCTATTCTCCTTCATCAATGTGACCCTTCGCTATGACAGTGGGCCAATCTTTCGAGCGCTTCATGACTTCACAATTCACAAATTCACACTTCACGTTGTCATAAGGTTTCTTATCTCCCTTCCTTCGACTTATGAACTTGCGCTCACGTTAGATCGACTGTCCAAAATATTTGCGATCCAATGAATCTTCTCTCTCCTTCACGAATGGGGACTTCACTCTTTGCGAGATCGAGAGATGGCTCGTCTCCCTTCTCCCGAATCCAAAACTTGCGAACTTTTTCTTGACTCATATCAATGGATGCAAGTCTCCTTGTGATCCAAGGGTTCAATTCTCCTTCACGAACTCAAACTTCACGAGTTACCGGAACTCTTACCTCTAACTTCCCAAGTTGTGAACTCCTTCCAAGACCAGATATACGGTCCACGATATTCCCTCGATCGACGGTTATGATCAAATCGTGAACTCAGACTTCGCGAGTTCTCATGACCTTTACCTCTTGCTATCTCGAACTGTGAATCAACGAAACGTTGATCTCTCACCACGTGTCCTCCTTGACAATGGATGGCTCTGATGATTTAGGAATTTCGTAACCCCACTCCTCCTGTGTACTTTCAAATATTATCGTTAGTGAACTTTACCTTGATCGGGCGGCTACGATTCTTTTTAGCTCAAACCGAACAACTGATATATTTCCTCCTCTATGCTTTCTCCTCATTGTCTAGACATTGATTGGACGGTCCAGTTCTCTCCCCCTGAAATTAAGATTTCTCTAGACATAGAATATTTTGTAAAGATTCAAAGGTTTCAACCTTTGTCCTTCCTACACATCCATTTCTTGGATCGCGTTCGCACTTCTTGGAAAGTGTTATCCCTTCTGAGCTTGATATCCTCAAACATTCTGATCTCCCAAGAACTTCTTTCTTTTTCAGGAAATTTCGTCTAACTTAGATTTAAATATTTCTTGGAAATAATTCTTCCCTCCTTCCTGGTGTTCGTCTATTCCATTCCTTCAACTTATTTCAGAGTCGCTTCGACACTGATTCAAATTTTGGATCTGTGCACTCCTTGCAGCAGATTCTTACACAAGATTTGGATTCTTGCGGACGAATGTGCACACCTTGCAACAGTTACTTTGCACTATTTGCAAAGGAAATCTTACGCTATTTCTTCTGAGCTTTATGAGTCAAAACAGACCCTGTCAATGCACTCCTTGTGGACTGTATGCACACCTTGCACCGGCTCATGAAGAAAATCAATTGAGAGTTATACAAACATTTTAAAGCTACATACACTCGTAGAAAGATTCATTCATTCTTGAAAACAAAAATAACAGGGAATTGCGAACAACAATAGTCTCACACATATGGATCAATTTTCCTCGATTATCTTCATTCAAAATGAAAATATGTTTACAGAAAAAATCAAAACAACAACTATTGTTCAGAAAATTCCTACTTTCTCGCAACCCTCCTTTAGGGTGTACAAAACCTCTCTTTATATCAGAGCGTCCTTAGGGTTTCCCCCCGACTACCTGTCGTTCAAAAGAAAAAACTATCTGCTACCTAATTGCGGTTACATCAAGACTAGGGTTGACTCCCTGGTCACACGCGCTCATTTTGTCTCCATGCGCATGATCTTTTCTCTTTTGTTTTCTATCAACTTCAAACGATTGCAATACCGACCAACATTCGAGATTTTGAATTGGTCCTCAGGTGCTGAGTTGTCCTGCCACATGTACTTGTTGATGATGCTTCTGCATCAGTCTGTTCCAGAGTGGTATCAAAGACAAATTATTTTTGTCTGGAGATCATATGAAAATGAGAGACGATGAAAGGATATACTCTAATACTAGAGTGGTATCAGATCCTGAAATTGTTTTCAGGTAGAGGAAAGAGTTTGGCTACATCAATAAGAGTCAGAGCTTGAATTCGCCTGTAGACAACAGGTGAAGGGAGATAGAGTGTGATTCTCTATGGATATTATTGCAAGGCGTTCAATAGATGGTAAACAACCAGGTGTGCTACAGATGAAGCCATATGGCTACTGAACGTCATAAGCACGGTCGAGGAGAAAACTACCCGCATAAGAGAAAAGTGGAAATGGACAAGGAGCTCAGTGAAATCTGAGCAGAGATGGAGAATCTATCATTGCAAATGCAACAGGACACAAAGGTACACTAGATATACGAGTGGCCTTTGAAAAGGACAACCAGGTGGCCTATTCAGAAGTTGTTGACCATGAGGCAAGAAAAAGTGTTAAAAATGTGGCTGAGGCATGTTGATAACCTCAGTGGTGAGGGAAAGAGATCTGTCATAGATATCGTAGATTTTTAGATGGGAAATGAGAAGGGATCAATTGATCTCATAAACTGTGAGGAGGGAAGAGGAGACATCCAAAATTTCTAGGTGGGAAAGGGAGAAGAAATGAGCTTAGTTAAGATTTCCTATCATCAAGGGGTGTTTCGAGATGGAGAGAAGGCAGAAGAAATGCCTCATACATATGAAAATTCACATGGGACTGCAAGCAGTCTGAATTAAGATGATGATAAGTTAAATACTTCCACCTCCGAGGAGAAGAATTAGAGGAGCGTTCTGGTCATTGGAGGAGTTGAGATATTCCTTCTAAGTATCTAAGAAGAGGCTAGCATATTTTTTGTAGAGGTAGTAGAAAAAGGACAACGAGTTGAGACTATCATGGAGGAGAAGGAGAAGATATTGAAGTCTTCACCAACAAAAGAGGAGCACCTGGTTGAGTTTTTCATTCAATGGGAGATGGATTTTAGGATGTTGAAGGATTGGTTGGACAGTCCAGAACCAAAATATGGCTACCAAAAGATAGCCAAACCAGAGGAAACATGCTAGCATGAGGAGAAACTGGAGGAAGCTCGAATGGAACCAACACAAGAAGAACTAAAGGGAGTTAGTCTGTATGAGGAGATAGTTGAGCATCAAATCAGTGACGAGACTACAGAGAGGGTAGTTAGTGCCATAGGAGATGAAGGAAACATGGGAGATCAGGATGACCTACCCTTACAACCACATGAGGATTTGCAGCTGAGAAGATTGCATAAGAAGAACTAGTTGGTAGAGAAACTGGAAGAGGTGATACAAGAGATAATGGATATTATGTGAAATTCAACAGAAGAAATTGTCTGCAAGGAGAAGCTGGATAGAGGATAACCTGCACGAGCAGCAAGGAAGATACAACAAAAACAAAGCAAAGGAGAAGGAGGACAACTCCAAGAGAAATGTTGGGATCCAGGAGGATTTAAACAGAGCTAGGAAGATCATGAGAAAGAGCTCATGAATTTTTGTAGCCATGGAGTATGATGCAGGAGAATCACTCCACCTCACAATGCGCCAACTAGTTAGCACATTGGTTCACATTAAATTAAGGGAGAGGTGCCACCCTCTCATTTTTCCTTCAAAATTTAAATTGTAATTAAGACAATTAATGTTGTCAGGCTGAAAGAGCCAAGTTGTGCTTTCACACAAGTTGTAGGTGAGGTCACCTTAAGTGGCTATCAGTAGGAGGGATCTGGATCTACTTTGGATCAGATTTCAACTCATTGTAATCTTCCTCCTTAGTCAAGCGTTTTGAATGGTGATTAGACACCGATAGTATAGTTTGGAGGGAAGATCATCGAGTTCCTCTTATATAAATCTTTGTATTGTTTCCTAGTAGAGGTTATTGTTCCATAGGTTGTTGAGACCCGAGACTCAATTGCATTCCTATCTCATATATTGTAATTGAAATTATGTGATTAATAGAAAGAATAGATTCCACTATTTGTAATTTCTATGTAATGGATGTTTATTTATGAATTTCATTCATATGTGTTTATGTTGTAGATGTATGTTAGGATTCAACTACAGGGATAGAGATAAAATCCTCTATCTGTGAGTTTTTCGAATTAGTTCTAGTTTTTTAGGCTAAGTGCAAGTAGCGCATGATAGAGAGTTGAAACTATGTGATCCAACATAAGGAGTGTGTGTATTAACTCTTTCGAGTTAGAGGAGAATGTGTCAGTAGGGCACACCAGAATAATTCACAGAATCAAGGGAGAACTTCAAGGTTGTTGAATACCTTGGAGGAAATCCTACGTAGGAGGAAGCGTGGAATAGGGTTATTGAAACTTTGTAAGACTCTTCTAGGAGGCAATTGAGTAGGTACGAGCATGCACAGGACCAACACATTCTAAAGTGTTGGATACATTGAGGAAAACCGAGGGTTGTTGAACACTCTGAGGAAAGAAGGCTTTGCAAGTGTGCATTGAGAGGGGCAAAGGAGTTGCCTTGGTAAACCTGAAAGAATTCAGGAAAGCTGAAGTAATACTTGTACAAGGAGTGCATCAGGCCAACACTTGGACTCCACATTGATGATATGCATTGGGAAAATGCTTCAACCAATTCAACTATCCTTTTGGTCTATTTGTGTGTGTGTGTGTGTGTGTGTGGTTTATAACACTGAGATTAATGTGTTTATATTTATCATTACGAAGAACCATTAGCACCATTCAATTTTATTTTCTTCGATGAGTGAGAGTATCTATTCCAAAAAATATTTTAAGGGCTTGCGCTTGACCTTAACCATTACTACATGTGATACACATCCACAAGTTTGGGCACAACTAGAATGTCAATTGGTAATAATTAAACCATGTTGGAGACTATATTAACTACCCACTTTAATAAATTGGACAAAACACTTATCCACAATCAGATATCATAGAAGACATTATTAAGATTTACAAAATAGCATGAGATTAAGATACAATAGAATTCAAATTACATCATATTAAATTACAAAATAATTTTTTTGTCATATTTGTGACACTAAGATGGTTGAAGATGGAAAATACTTTCTCATAGAATTCCCTATGTACATTATTGTCAACAACATTTTCATCGTTGTCTTCTTCATCATCATCATCATTTTCATCGTCGTCGTCATCGTCACCATCATCATCATGATGTTTTCATTGTCGTCAGTAACAACAAAAATGACGTTACGGTCATTGTTGTTGTTGTTGTTGTAAATGTGTTGAACCTGCACATAATATATCTAGCTAAGAAATAATACACACATTTGCAGAGAGAATTCGAGAAAGAAGAAGAAGGAGAGAAACAATAGAAGAATTCTCATTAACCGTTATGAATAATGAATAATTTACACATGATATACTCTGTATAACTCAATGAGTGCACACTAGAGGAGAACCAATACACCATAGTGGTGGTCTAGAGTGATCTAGACACACACCAACAATTACAAGAGTAAACTCCCACCTAGTTTGGTCTCTCAGAAAGTTACGAGAGTGAATTACCACCTAGTTGAGTTAACTAGTCAACTAGTATTTAGTTAATTGATTGAACATAAAGTAGTGAGGAGTAGGTGAGAGAATAAAGGGTAATGTGTGAGTCTGGTGATGATCCCAAGGAAAGTTCACATTAGATGGTGATGATCCCAATGTTGCATGGTGACAAAACCATTACAGCATCTAAACTCAACTGAACTAGTCAAACTGAAGTGTCAACTGAAGGAGAATATTCTCCAGGTGAAATATTCTCCCCTAACATATAGGAGACTAGATAATGACTAATTATGACTAATAAACAAGGAAAAACCTTAGGAAAAATAAATCCTAGGTGTGTGTGAAGTAACTCCAACACCCCCCCTGAACATTAGTATGGTGAAAATAAAGAATGGGTCTCAACAACGAGGCCATGTTAGGTACCCAATTACAAAAGATACATTGAAATAAAGTGAGGAAAGATGGAAAACCTTATTGGAACCCCCCCCCTCAAGGTATAATGTTTGTAAAAAAAAAACTATTGTTGCTAGGAAATTGTGTCCTTCACTCCAAGATGACTTCGTAGAGAATGAAACTTTTGCTCAATGAAGGTCTTGGTGAATATGTATGTCGTCTTTTCTGCTGAAGGAAAAAAATGTAAGTCGATGATCCCCTCGTGTAAAAGTCTTGGATGTAGTGCATGTGTAGATCGATGTGCTTCGTCCACTGCCTTTGAACTGGATCTATACAGAACTTCAGAGTGCTCTGGTTGTCACACCATATGATGATCAACCGATGAAACTGAATTCCCAACTCAGTGAGAAAATGTTGTAGCCACATAGCCTGAATGGTTATGTTAACTACCCCTCTATACTCTACATCAGTTGAAGATAGAGAAATGGAAGCTTGCTTCTTTCTCGACCAACAGATAGGCCCAGAACCAAGACTGAGTGAGTAACCAGATGTGGACTTGTGATCAGTGCTATGACCAACCCAGTCAAAATCAGTAAACCCAATGAGATCTAATGTAGAGTCTGTTTCATAATTAATCCAAAAGGTGATGGTGCCATGTACGTATTGAACGATACACTTTTCAGCCTTCCAATGTAGCTCATGCAATTCCTGCATGAACCTGGAAATTGTGCCAACTGCATAGGAGAGGTCCGATATGGAGTGTGTGATATACAACAAGCTTCCCACTAGCTATTTGTATAGTGTGTTGTCAACCAATGGAGTCTCCCTACCATCCTCAAGCCTGACTCATGATAGGAAAGGAGTCGGAGCAGACTTGGAGTCTGTCATGTGAAATCTCTCAAGGAGATATCGTGCATACTTTGCCTGAGAAATTTTGATGCCTGATGCATCATGACTGATCTCGAGTCCAAGGAAGAAGTCCGGTGGACCCATGTCCTTCATCAAAAAACTATCATGTGTAATCCTCTTGACTGTAGTAATCGTTGAATTCGAGCAACCGATGATCAAGGAATCATCAACATATAGAACTAAGAGTAGAAGTGAATCAACTGTCCTGAGCATGTAGACATTTGGGTCTGATTTATAGTGTACAAGATTATGTGACAATAGGTAGGAGTCCAACTTGGCATACCATGCCATCAGAGCCTTCTTGAGGCCATAAAGGGACTTCTTCAGTCGACAGACCAAATATGAGTCATGCATAATTCCCTAGGGATGCTCCATATAGATCTCCTCTAAGAGATCATCGTAAAGAAATACATTATTCATGTCTATCTGATGGACTTCCAATCCTTTGGCTGTCGCAATGGAAAGTGCCAATCGTATGGAATCCATATTCACTACTGGAGAGAAGGTCTCATCATCGTCAATACCATGAACCTGCTGAAATCCTTTGGCAACAAGCCTGGATTTGTATCTACTAATTTGTCCATCCGCTATGCTCTTGGTCCTGTAGACCCATCTGCATCTGACAATTTTCCTCCCAGAAGGAATGGGTACCATATCCCAAGTCTGGTTTTCAAGGAGGGATTTGTACTCCTCCTACATGGTGTATTCCCAAAATGGATTTCCAACAGGCTCGCCATAAGACTATGGATCTAAAGAATGAACCAAGAAAAGATGCTTAGAGGGAAATGGTTCAGTGGCAGTGAGTGCAATAGGGGGCTCATTGAAATCATATCGATTCCTCCTAGTATCGACTGGATCACCAACGAAATCCCCTACATCCTGAAGAGTAGTCTGTTCCCACTTGGGCCTCAGCTCTGGCTCTGCAACTGCATTTGGATGGTCTGATTCTACATCCGAATATACTGACTCTGAATCTAAATCATCAAGTGTAAATGTGTTGAACCTGCACATATATGGTGAATTAGATGCACCATTGAGATTTCCACACATATCCACTTTCTCTTCTTGTAATGAATAATATCCAAATAAAGTTTGGATGAAACTTTGGAAACTGTGCGGTTGTTTCTGGAAAAACGCTGAAATTTTGTTGATTTCAAAACGATCATAACTTCACTTCCCGTACTCCGTTTCGGATGATGTTTTTTTTGAAATTGGATATTTTCCCGAGATAAATTCAAATATCCAATTTGTTTATGAAAATATGTATTATAAAATATCATAATTGAGTCTGATGTGAGCGGCTCCCTTTTTGTCTCCTGAGATGCATCCATTGTGCATGGAAAAGTATCTGCATGTGACCCATAGATGCATTTCATATATAATCCACATGAAATTCAGAAGACAAATATGAAATGGAGTAGACATCATATTCAATTAGTGGGATACAATTTTTTGCAAATACTTGCGTAGAAGACTCTTCAGAATAAGATGCTTGATGTTCTGACAGTTTATCTTCTTTCTCTATCTTTCTAATCCCCTGCATGCAATCTTCACAATCTTACTTATTCCCAAATAGAACCTCCAATATGTTCCATAATTCATTTGGAGTGAATTCTTGTGAGACATCACATACTTGGTGGAGAATTTTTGGAGAAATAAACAAGGAGATATATCCTATGGCCATATCTTGTCTATTGAGAAAATCATTTTTCTCATCGACAGAATCAGACTCTACTTCGATTGCCATAGCTATTTGGTACAAGCCTCTGCATCTTAGATGAAGAATGTTTTTTGGCTTCCATTTCAAATAGTTACGAGGTGTGAGAAGTATTGTTGGTGAGTAAAACATAGATTCCATCTTTCTATGTTCTTCAATATTCAGTACCTGGAAAAATAATTTGGTGTAGATTTTTCTTAGCAGTCCGTCAGCTCTGATACCAT
>SNQJ01S0002311.1:87349-98224 GCA_010110895.2 Picea sitchensis | reverse complement strand
CAATAATACACACATTTGCAGAGATAATTTGAGAAAGAAGAAGGAGAGAAAGAATAAAAGAATTCTCATTAACCGTTATGAATAACTAATAATTTACACAAGTTATACTCTGTATAACTCATTGAGTGCGCCTTGAAGGAGAACTAATGTGCCATAGTGATGGTACAGAGTGATCTGGACACACACCAACAATTAATAGAGTGGACTTCCACCTAGTCCAATCTTTGAGACAGTTATGGGAGTGAACTACCACATAGCTGAGTTAACTAGTCAACTAGTATTTAGTTAATTGACTGAACATAGAGTAGTGAGGAGTAGATCGGGGAATCAAGGGTAATGCACGAGTCTGGTGATGATCCCAAGGAAAGTGCGCATTAGCTTTTGATGATCCCAATGTTTCATGGTAACAAAACCAATGCAACATCTAAACTCAACTAGTCAAACTGAAATGTCAACTGAAGGACAATATTCTCCCCTAAAATATAGGAGACTAGATAATGACTAATTATGACTAATAAAAAATTAAAAAACTTAGGAAAAAAAGTCTTAGGTGTGTGTTAAGTAACTCCAACAGTTTCCACCACATCGTTGTTGTCATTTTTGTCTCTACCTCCTCCACCATCACTCATTGTCGACATCAACAATAGTGATGATGACAATGGCATTGTTGTACTCATTCTCACCACTACTACCACCAATACCTACTAAAATATTTTACTTTATTTCTCTCAACTAAGTTCATTAAGTTTAAAAGATAAATAAAAACATAAAATACTCAATATATCATCATAAAAACTTACATAAAATACTAAATATTCATTAATTATTATTTTTTACTTCATTTCTCTCAAATAAATTCATTAAATTTAAAAGATAAAAAAAACAAAACATAATATTAGTTAATAAAAACCATAAAATATTAAATATGTCATCATACAAAAAAAATGCATAAATGATTAAATATTTATTAATTTATTTTATAGGAGTTTATTTTTATCAAGTAAATACATTAAGTTTTTTATCAAACTCAACAATGCTCACAACTTCAAAGCCTTTTTTTTGCAAGAAGAGAGGGCAATAATATGAAAGAAGAACTTTTGGGACTTTTACATTTGGCTACACTTCTTTCTCTGAGAAGGTTAATGGTAGTCGACGATTCTAAAGATATTATTGAATGGATTAAAGGTGTCTCAAGAATAAATTGTGTCTACCTCAAACCTTGGTAGCAGAGAGTCAAATATCTTCAAGATCAATTTGAAAGGGTAAAATGCATTCATGTGCACAGGTCCTTCAAACATATCTCTGATCAGATCTCAAAACAGGCACTGGATTGCTCCCATGGATGGCTCTTCCTTGCACAAAGAAAAATTCCCCTTGTTCTAGTCTCATTATGTCTTTTCGAGATCTATTTTTTGATATAAGACAATGTTATAATGAATTAATTGTATTTAATTGTATAGTAAGACATTATCCACGATGAAATAGTTATATATGTTTTGTAGTCAAGTTACATGAAACTTTTGATTTTCTCATGATCTTATTGAGAAATATAGAGTCAAAAGTGGATTCTAAAAATATATGTACTTATGATAGTTTCTCTTGTTTCTCAATAGAATAAGAGTGAGACTATTTTTTCTTTTTGAAAAAAAAAAACATTTAAGGTTTTTAAAGTAACAAAATTAAGCATCATCAACTCCTCTAATATTTTATTTATTTCTATGAAGTAAATACATTAAGTTTTTGAAAGTAAAAAAATTAAGCATCATCAACTCTAATATTTTATTTATTTATGTGGAGTAACTTCATGAAAATTGAAGAACTAAAGCCTGGATTTTTGGAAAATTCGGATGCGCTTCTCTAACACCCGCCTATTGTTCCAGTTCTGACACATCTCAGCTGCACCGATGAAAACATCAGGAGGAGGGGAGTTGCCACCCTTTACCCCTCCTTAAACCAAAGCCTCCTTCTGCAAGCTCCTGGCTGCCCAAGGTAAGAAACTTCCCCGAGCTGCTCCACCTAGATTCGTCAAGAAGATCGTCTCGATCCCTGAGATTGAATTACCTCCAAATCACCCTATGCGGGTAGTGATTTCTCTGTCTGAACGTGGATTGGTCGGCCAATTCATGGTCTTATGGTCGTCAACCAGATCTATAGATAACTAGATCCAAAGGAAGTGACGTTTGTTGATCCAGAACAATGTCACTTGCTATACGGTGGGAAGAGGATTCTTCATCTTCGAATTCATCTCACAGGAAGACATAGACCTAATCTTCAGGAATGGCTCGTATTTTATGGGAACACAAGGGTTGTACTTGAACCATTGGACACCAAGATTTGACCCTACCTTGGAAGTGCCCAAGGACGTCCCAGTCTGGGTCAGGCTGCCTAATATCCCGATCCATTGTTGGAATCCAAGCTCACTCCAAGCAATAGGGAATGGGCTCGGGTAGTATATTGACAGGGAAGACCCCAAAGACCAATACTCCTACATGCACATCTGCGTGGAAGTGGATCTAGAGGTGTGACTTCCTAAGGAAATCAAGTTAAAGGTTGGAGATTGGCAGAATTATCAGAATCTAGACTATGAACAACTACCTTTCAAGTGCAGGGGATGTCATGAATACGACCACTTTCAACGAAACTTCCCAAAAATATCTAGCAAGGAGAAGGAATATGGAGAAGGATGGCAACAATTTAGGAAAGGGAAAAATTTATCCAAGGCAAAAGGACCTCGGAAAGAAAGGACATCCACAACACAACCCAATGAGCAAGGAAATGGGACAGAAGCTCCCATGGCAGGGAACAGTTTTAGAGTGTTAGAGCAATAACAATCAAAGGAAATGGTCGACGAGGAACCAAAGGAATCCCCCCCAAAGTATTTAGAAATGAAATACAATACACCTCGAGGAGACCAAGAGCATCCAGTGCCTGAAAGGGAAGAGGGGCAGGGAACAACTGCTGCATCACAGGAAGGAAGTCCAAAAATGGAATCCAAAGAGGTTTCCTCAGATAACAACTATACGGGAGCCAAGGATTCCATAGTCACCCCTAAAAAAACCGGTAGAGGAAGGAAACCCAACAAAGAAGAAAGGGAAAATGAAACCTACAAAGATGTCCTTAGTGGATCACAACCAACAATTAGAGAACTGATCAATGTAAGAATGACCAGAAAGAAGACCAGGGCTCATCAAGGAGCCCATTCCCCCCCTCCCAGGTAAATCATGAAGCTAACCTCCTGGAACTATAGGGATTTCATTAGTAGAATTAAGGAAGAAGCTCTCAAAGACATAATCAGACTCTCAAAGACCGATATCCTTCTAATCTAGGAGACCAAGATGGAGGAACCAGACTTCCTCCAAGAAACAAAATCCGTATGGGAAAAAAACCAAGGTATAGCGGTGAGCGCAAGAGGTGCCTCAGGAGGTCTTGGAACCCTCTGGGACACCACGGAGTATTAACTAATCTTGTATGAAACATGCATGCACTGGATTTTTACTAGCCTTCTACAAAAATAAATAGTCCGACTGGTAAGTCTCTTCAACCTCTATGTCCCGATATTATTAGATGAAAAAAGAAAATGTTGGGATTCGATTAAAATTTTTCTACTCTCAAACGACCTAGAAAACATCATTATCGGGGGGGATCTCAACATAACCCTCGCTGCAGCTGAGAAAAAAGGTGGTTGCATTGTGAGGGACCCTACAAGGGAATGGGTAGAAGATATCATGTCATATTGGGAGCTGGAGGATGCCAAACCAACTAGGGGAAAATACACTTGGTAAAACAAAAGAGTAGGGCCAAGGCATATTTCTGCCAGGATAGACATGTTCTTAGTCCAAATATCCTTTATGATTTTGGGCCTAACGATATCAACTACTATCCTACTACACAATGTGTCAAATCATAAGACAATCTTGTTAGATATTTCACAGGACAAAAATCTAGGGCCAATCCCCTTCATATTCAACCCCATATGACTTCAATATGAAGGTTTCCAGAACATGGTTGCCAAAATCAGGAATGAGAAGTTCAAGGGATCCCATTTTATTTTTTGGGAATAAAAACATAGGCGACTCAAGATAGTGCTCAAATCCTGGGCTAAAACCCAAAAGAATCCAATTATTAAACGTCAGGAAGCCCAAAAACAACTAGAAAACCACCAGCTGGAAATGGAAGACTAGGAGACAACTCAAGAAACTTTTCACCAAGAGGACCACCTCCATAGGTCATGGAACCAAGCCTGTAGAGAGGAGGAATGGTATTAGCAACATAAATCTAGAAACCTCTGGCTGGAAGCGGGAGACAAAAACACCATTTACTTCCACAAGCAAGCTGAAACATGGAAACAGTTCAAGATAGTCAACGAAATCCATGTTCAAGACCAAATCTTATCATATTTTGAAGGCATTAAAGAAGCTACGACAGAAGCCTTTGAAACTCTCTACATGGAGACTCAAACATACTTAATAGACTCAAAAGCCTATCCCCTCTCCCTAGTCCCGATCGTTATTCAAGAGGACGCCAACAACAATTTGGTAAAGGAAGTAAATCAACAAGAAATAAAAGAATCCCTTGAACAGATGAACCTGGACAAGGAACCAACTCCATATGGCTTCATAGCCAGATTTTATCAAAACTGTTGGGATATAATAAAATCGGATCTAAAAAAACTGATCCAGAAATATCAGAATTGCAGCAAGATAGGAGGAGGAACAAATGTTTCCTTCCTAGCTCTTATTCCTAAAGAAAAATGAGCAATAAGTTTTGGAATATTCCGACCAATATCTCTCTGCAACACAAGCTACAAGAACCTCACAAAAATAATATCCAACAGAATAAAAAAAATCCTCCCGAAAATCATCCCAGAGAACCAAGGCGGATTCATCAAAGGACGACATATAGTGGACAACATCATCCTAGTTCAGGAATCATTTCACTCAAGAATTCGAAGGAAAGACAAAGGTATGATCATAAAGCTCGATCTTGCAAATGCATTTGATAGAGTCAGGCATAACTTCTTGTTCAAATTCATGGAAAATTTTGGCTTTGCTCTAGCTTTTATAAACTGGATAAAAGCATGCATTGGATCCCCCTAGATCGCTTCTCTAGTAAACGGTAGATAAACTAAGTTCTTTCAGGCCTCTCAAGGCCTCCAACAAGGTTGTCCCCTCTCCCCACTTCTCTATGCAATAAAATCCTCGGTGCTCAGCTTCCAACTGGACCACAGACAGATTCATAACAATCTTCGGGGCCTGAGAATAGCCTCAGGGGTAAAAGACATTAACCATGAACAATTCATGGATTACACCTTGATAATGGGAAGAGAAATAGTTTAGACTGCAATGAAGTTTAAAGGGGAGATGGACATTTACATTGAGATCTCAGGAAGTGAAATAAGCCTATCCAAAAGCAAGATCTATGGATGGGACATCTCGCCAAAAGCAATTTTGGAGATATCGAGAGTCCTGGGAATGGAAGGTTGCATCAATTGGGACGAGTTTAAATACTCGGGGGTGCCAATATTCAGGTGCAATCCAAAGGCATATCAATGGCTCCCGCTGATAAACAAGTTAAAAGAAAGAATTCACTCTTCGGGAGCAAACTTTCTCAACCTTGCGGGTAAAGTTGTCCTCATTAAAGTGGTTTTAGCTAGCATTCCGATCTACCAATGTTATTTGTTACTAGCCCCAGCCACCATGATTCAGAAAATAGAAGCGTTGTTCATAAGGTTTATGTGGGAAGGAGGGAAGCCAAAAGGGAGGAAACTGTACCTAATAAGTTGGGAGAAAGTAACCAAGCCATTCTTAGAAGTAGGCCTCCAATTCAAAGACATCCACTCCCAAAATTTAGTTCTAGGAACCAATATGCTCTAGAACCTTATTTCGAGGAAATCCTCCTGTAGAAAAAAAGTGATCTCGAAGAAGTACTTTTGAGGTCTGAGAACAAAATGTTGGACCATCCAACAACTGTGGCAAAAGGTTCCCCTATTTTCAATTTGTGTCTAAAGGCATTGGAACTATTTAGACCTGACCTTACCTGGATACGAGGGAATGGAAAGAAAATTAACATCTGGGAAGAATTAGTCCTCAGAGACCTGCCTCTAAGTTCGATGGAAGGATTAGAACGACTAAAAACCTGTATGAGAAATAAGAACCTAATCAACCTGTGGGAGATCTCGATCTGGAGTGAAGATGTTGACAAAACTTGGCTCAGGTGGGAAGCCAACAATAGACCTTAGGAGATTGATGGGGAATGGAACACCTTGATGGACTATTTTCAAGGGAAATCCCTAATAAAAGCGAGGAAAAAAGACAAGAGAGGCTGGGGATCATTCTCCGAAGCCTACACAACAACAACAGGGTATAAAAACATTATAGTTGTGCCCCATGTCCCACCAGACCCAACAATCTAGAGAGCCCTTCGGACTTTAAATACCATACCAAAGATAGATATGTTTTTATGGAACTTGTCCCATAGGAGAATCCTATCTGGAGAAAATTTGAGAAGGAGAGGATGGGAAGGCCCATCCATATGTGCACTCTGCATGAAAGAGGAAGAAACTTCAGAACATCTGTTCTTGCAATGCGCATATGCCAAAGAGGTCTGGCGTTTGGTGCATGGGCTGAAGCCAAGAGCAGTAGTTCTACCTGAAGAGAGCATTACCCTAATCCGAAGTTGGAACTCCCAGTGTCCCTTTTAGGTCATGAAAAAGTCTTACCTTTCCACTATCTATAGAACACTCCCAAAGTTCATCCTCTGGAAGATTTGGCTGGAGTGGTATAGCAGGATATTTAGGGAGACCAAAAGTAGCCCAACACAAGTAGAAACAAATATAAAATCCTTATTTGTTGAAAGCATCCCTTACTTATGCAAAGTAAAGAACTCGAGACCCCTAGAGCCAGAAGAGGAGCATTGGATAAAAATCTTCACTATCAGGGACAACTCTCCGCAATTAGGCATTGAGTTAAAATAGGAAACCTGGGAAATTTGGATGGAGGAGGATGATTTTGAAGAATGGAAAAGAGAGAGAAGAAATCATATATGTTTCTTTGATGGGGTCTCCAAAGGAAACCCTGGGGTGTCAGGTGGAGGAGGGATCCTAGTAAACCCCGGTAGACAACAAGAACTAACCTATGCCTAGGGACTAGGAGCAGACACAAACAACAGGGCATAAGCATTGACACTTTGGCAAGGGTTGAGTCAGGCTATTAGTAAAAATGTCCAAGACCTAGTGATTATAGAGGACTCCAGAATCATAATTCAAGCTCTGATCCTCCGTAACACGGTCAAGCAAGAAAAAATCCAACACATAGTGGAGAAATTCCATATACAATTAGGAAGTCTCAGAACATATTAGTTGTTCCATGTTCTCTGAAAGCTGAATGCACCAGTAGATGAAAAATCCAACAAAGATTCCCTCTCCGGTATTGGAACACTCCAAGTCAATGGAATTATGTCCTTCATGGAAATTCCATAAGGCCTTGGTAGGTAGGATAAGACCACGGTGGGCCAGAAAGGATAATTGGAAAGCAAGGATGTGAGCTAACAAAGAGGGAAAGAAGAGGATGCACGAAAGATTCGGACAGATCACAAGGCCTGGAATAAGATAGACAAAGATAAGACTGGCGTTAGGAATGAGGGGATTGCCAACCAATCAGCCGCTAAAAACTCAGGCAAAGGCAAGGAATCAACACTGGACCCATACTTTGTGCAAGATTTCTCAGATCGCCTGGATGTAGTGAATCAATCAAATGAAAGGGAGCCTAAATCTGGAAGAAATAAGGGATAAAAGAACAAGCAGGGAAGAGACATTCCACCCCATGAGCAACTTGGTAAGAAGAAGTCTCCTGCGCAGAGACAAAGCAGCAATAGAGACAAGGAATAGCCCATGCAGAAGGAGACAAACAGGAGAAGACGTAACAACCATGACATCCTGCTCAGGGAGCAAGCCAACGATAGAGGATAGGCTGAAGGCGATGGAAGAAGAACTGAAGAGGCTAAAAAATTGTCTGCACAACCAAAACAATTTCCCCCAGAATCTGGACAAAGAGGTAGGATGACGACTATAAATGCTAGAAGCCGATATCCCAACAAAAAAATTGGGTTTTCAGAGGAGCTGGTCCAGATTCTCCATGAAGTCAAAGACCCAAAGAAGGAATTTGAAGAACGAGTTAGCAAGCTGGAATCCCAAATGGAAAATCTGAATAAGGACTAGCATCTGGACCGAGGTTTTCTCCCAAGAAGTAGGGTCCAAGAAAGTGCTCTTCAAATAGCGATGTGAAGTAGGAATTTTTTATAGAAGCCTCCACATATTGCGAGTCTAAAGTTCAGGAAGTTCTTCTAGTTCTAAGAATTATAACCAAGAAGGCAGGTAGAACCCTGGCCTTGTAACTGTTCAGATGAACATGTATCATATCATATGTAACAGTTCACGTGGCTACGCCACTGCTCTTCTTAAATAAAGCTCCATTAATCATTCTTGTCCAAAAAAAAATAAAACTTCATGAAATTTGAAAGATAAATAAAAAACATAAAATATTAAAATATCATCAATAAAAACTTGCACAAAATACTAAATATCTATTGGTTTATTT
The DNA here is from genome assembly GCA_010110895.2 of Picea sitchensis. NCBI lineage: Eukaryota > Viridiplantae > Streptophyta > Pinopsida > Pinales > Pinaceae > Picea > Picea sitchensis. The sequence continues at coordinate 89,630 of SNQJ01S0002311.1, read as the reverse complement.
TCTTGGAATTTATTTCTCTCAATTAAGTTGATTAAGTTTAGAAGATTAATACAAATAATAATATCACTTAATATAAATTATAAAATAGATCATAAAAAAATTGTATAAAATACTAGATATTCATTAATTTATTTGTTTAAGTTTATTTCTCTCCATTAAATTCATTTAGTTTAAAAGAGTAATAAAAATAATCATTAACATCGCTTCCTTTAATATTTTATTTATTTCCACCCATATGGGGTGTTGAGAAGGGGCCTGGGCCTCATACATGGTGAGCCTAGTCGCCACCTCACACAATATCGAGAGGAGAGACGATGGAAGGTGGTATTCCATGGTCTACCTCTGTACACTGATGATGGATGGGATTCAGATAAGGACATGATGGAGGTACGAAGACGATGGGAGGATGGTGTTGTAAAGTAATGGAAAAGAAATTTAGTTTTTTCACATGACATGAGTAGACTTAAAGCTAGGTAGAACCATCAATGTGGAGGATGATCTGGGTGATCATGGCCCATATAAGAGATGACTCTTATAACCATAGGAAGGAGGATAGGGGTATCGATTATTTATGTGAATTTCTATCAGGTATCATTGAGGAGTTTTCTTTCTGTGTGGGTAACTCTTGAGATTTTGTTTTTTATCAAAATTTTCAAGCCTCTCCAAGTGGGAGAGGAATCACCTAATATTTCCTCTGGTTATCCCTTGGAGAAGTTTTTTTTTAAGAAAGAGTGGCAGGGTGTCAAGGTGGTGAGGTTTCTTATCTAGCTGAGGTGTGAAGCCAAAGTTTTAGGGTGGGACTCCTTTTAATATTTGTAGAGTCTCAAGGGGATGGATAGAAAGTGGCTCTCCATGGAGCTTAATCACATTGATATCACTCTGCCTTGACACTCCTAATCTTCAAGTATCCTTGGCTTTCATGGATTTCATTATCCAAAAGAAGGCCTCACAAAGAACTTAGGACATAAGGGAGGAGAGAGCTTCCCAACAGGCTAAGCTAATCTATAGCACATATAGTCCACCAAATACAAAACAAAGAATGAACAATCTAGAAGGAAGAGGGACACTGAGAAGTAAGGATACTCTCAAGCACAAAATGGAATAAGATTTTTAGGATTGGGTTGAGGACATGGGATTCACTGAGTCCCATGATACCAAATTATTTAGGGTTATGGATTTATATTGTCTCATAAAAATGTTGGTCACCCTGTCAATGGGCGATAAGGAGGAAAGGCAAGTGGAGACTGTGGATAGAATTTTAAGAATCGAATCCAAGTTCACGGTTTTGTGTAGAGTGTCCTTAAGATTCATCTTTAAGGTGTAAAATTGGGATCCAGATAATAATGATGAACTTATCGATGTGGAAGGTACCTCAAGCTCTGAGGAACCAATGAAAACTTAATTACCATTGATGAGGATGAGTTTGAGGATGAGGAGAAGAAGCAAGGGACTCTACCGTCCTCGAGACAACCCTAATCTTAGATAAATTAGTTTTCATGTCATTTATGTTAGGAGTGGTGCATACTTTTTTAATGATCTAGTTCAGAGGTCTCTTTTAAAACACTTTCGTGATAATAGGACCATCTATGCCATTATAATTTTGATAAAGACATATGTCAGAGTTTTGGTTTCTTTTTGGGAAAGCTCTCATAATCATGGTTGTAAATAATTTCAATAAATTAAAAAAATTAATTAAAAACATAATATCATTTAATACAAAACATAAAATACTAAATACTTAATCATCAAAAACTTTCATAAAATATTAAATATTCATTAATTTATTTTACTGACATTTTTTAAAATAATTTGTTTTCACATTTTTCAAATATTTTTTTATAAAAAAATAAATGGTAAAAACCCATTATATTAAATGGTAAAATATTTTTTTATAAAAAAATAAATGGTAAAAACCCCTTTGCAATAAAAAAAACTTTAACCTATTAAATTTAACTTCGCCATCACAACATTACATGTTCCAACTTTTACTTGGTCCACTTATACCTAGACCCATAATAACAATCCATTAACAATAATACTAATGGAGCCCTTGGCTCTATTATAACGGTTAAAGCTATTTTGTAATAATTAAAATTCAAATATATTACAAAAATTCAAGTATCCAAGTATGGGTTTGATTGGGTTTTGCTGCCTATTAATCCACCACAAATCTTTTGAGTTGCCTAGTACTTGATCCAGACTAGCTATTTTGGTTTTCTCTCTAGATCTCAGCACAGTTCATTTTCGTTGGTGCCATTGGAGTTTAATTAAAGCTACCTTG
>SNQJ01S0002311.1:73279-87299 GCA_010110895.2 Picea sitchensis | reverse complement strand
GTGATGATCCCAATGTTGCATGGTGACAAAACCAATGCAACATCTAAACTGAACTAGTCAAATTGAAGGACAATATTCTCCCCTAAAATATAGGAGACTAGATAATGACTAATTATGAATAATAAAAAAGTAAAAAACTTAGGGCAAAAAATCCTAGGTGTGTGTTAAGTAACTCCAACAGTTTTTGTCTCTACCTCCTCCACCATCACCCATTGTCAGCATCAACAATAATGATGATGACAATGACATTGTTGTACTCATTCTCACCACTACCAACTAAAGTATTTTACTTTATTTCTCTAAACTAAGTTCATTAAGTTTAAAAGATAAATAAAAACATAAAATCACTTACTAAAAGAACATAAAATACTCAATATATCATCATAAAAACTTACATAAAATACTAAATATTAATTAAAAAAATTTTTTTACTTCATTTCTCTCAAATAAATTCATTAAATTTAAAAGATCAACAAAAAGCATAATATTAGTTAATAAAAACCATAAAATACTAAATATATCATCATACAAAAAAATTGCATAAATGATTAAATATTTATTAATTTATTTTATAGGAGTTTATTTCTATCAAGTAAGTACATTAAGTTTTTTATCAAACTCAACAATGCTCACAACTTCAAAGCCTTTTTTTGTAGGAGGAGAGGGAAATAATATGAAAGAAGAACTTTTGGGACTTTGGGGACTTTTACATTTGGCTACACTTCTTTCTTTGAGCGGGTTAATGGAAGCTGGCGATTCTAAAGCTACTATTGAATGGATTAAAGGTATTTCAAGAATAAATTGTGTCTACCTTAGACCTTGGCAGCAGAGACTCAAATATCTTCAAGATCAATTTGAAAGGGTAAAATGCATTCATGTGCACAGGTCCTTCAACCATATCTCTGATCAACTCTCAAAATAGGCACTAGATTTCTCCCGTGGATGGCTCTCCTTTGAGGAGAATATAGATGGAATAACAATGCACATATAAAAATTCCCCTTGTTCTAGTCTCATTATGTCTTTTCCAGATCTATTTTTTGATATAAGACAATGTTTTGATGAATTAATTGTATTTAAGTGTATAGTAAGAAATTATCCACGATTAAATAGTTATATATGTTTTGTAGTCAAGTTACATGAAACTTTTGATTTTCTCATGATCTTATTCACAAATATAGAGTCAAAAGTAGATTCTAAACATGTATGTATTTGTGATAGTTTCTCTTGATTCTCAATAGAATAACAGTGAGACTGTTTTTTCTTTTTGAAAAAAAAACCATTAAGGTTTTTAAAGTAACAAAATTAAGCATCATCAACTCCTCTAACATTTTATTTATTTCTATGAAGTAAATACATTAAGTTTTTTAAAGAAAAAAAATTAAACATCATCAACTCCTCTAATATTTTATTTATTTATGTGGAGTAACTTCATGAAAATTGAAGAACCAAAGCCTAAATTTTTGGAAAATTCGGACGCGCTTCTCTGACGACCGCGTCTCATCTGCACCGATGACAACATCCGGAGGAGGGGAGTCGCCGCCCTTGCCCCCTCCTTCAAATGAAGCTTCCTTCCGCAAGCTCTTGGCTGCCTAAGGTAAGAAACTTCCCCCAGCTGCTCCACCTAGATTTGTCAAGAAGATCAACTTGATCCTTGAGATTGAATTACCTCCAAATCACCCCATGTGGGTAGCGATTTCTCTATCTGAACGTGGATTGGTTGGCCAATTCATGGGCTTATGGCCGTCAACCAGATCTAAAGATAACTAGACCTAAAGGAAGTGTCGTTCGTTGATCCAGAACAATGTCACTTGCTATACAGTGGGAAGAGGATTCTTCATCTTTGAATTCATCTCATAAGAAGACAGAGACCTAATCTTCAGGAATGGCCCGTATTTCATGGGAACACAAGGGTTATACCTGAACCGTTGGACGCCAAGCTTTGACCCTGCCTTGGAAGTGCCCAAGGATGTCCCATTCTAGGTCAGGCTACCTAATATCGTGATCCATTGTTGGAATCCAAGATCACTCCAAGCAATAGGGAATGGGATTGGGTAGTACATTGATAGGGAAGACCCCAAAGACCAATACTCGTGCATGCACATCTCAGTGGAGGTGGATCTAGAGGTGGGAATTCCTGAGGCAATCAAGTTAAAGGTTGGAGATTGGTAAAATTATTAGAAGCTAGACTATGAAGAACTACCTTTCAAGTGAAGGGGATGTCATGAATACGAACACTTTCAACAAAACTTCCAAAAAACCTCTAGCAAGGAGAAGGAAGACGGAGAAGGCTGACAACAATCCTAGAAAGGGAAAAATTCAACCAAGGCAAAAGGACCTCAGAAAGAAAGGACATCCACAACACAACCCAATGAGCCAGGAAATGGGATAGAAGCTCCCACGACAGGGAACCGTTTTAGAGTGTTATAAAAAGAACAATCAGAGGAAATGGCCAGTGAGGAACCAAAGGAATCCCCCCCAAAAGATTTAGAAACGCAAGACAATACACCTCCAGGAGCCCAAGAGCATCCAGTGCCTGAAAGGGAAGAGGGACAGGGAATGACTACTATACCACAGGAAGGAAGTCCAAAAATGGAATCTAGATAGGTTTCCTCAAATAAAGACTATACGGGAGCCGGGGATTCCATAGTCACCCATAAAAAAGTCGACAGAGGAAGGAAATCCAAGAAAGAAGAAAGGGAAAATGAAACCTACAAATACATACTTAGTGGCTCACAACCAACAATCAAACAACTGATCAATGTAAGAACAACCAGAAAGAAGACTAGGGCTCATCAAGGAGCCCATACCCCCCCCTTAGGTAAATCATGAAGCTAACCTCTTAGAACTATAGGGGTTTCGTCAGTAGAATTAAGGAAGAATCTCTCAAAGACATAATCAGACTCTCAAAGATTTTGATCCTTCTAATCCAAGAGACCAAGATGGAGGAACCAAAATTCCTCCAAGAAACAAAATCCCTATGGGAAAAAAGCCAAGGTATAGCGATGAACACAAGAGGCGCCTCAGGAGGTCTTGGAACCCTCTATGACACTACCAAGTATTAACAAATGTTGTCTGAAACATGCATGCACTGGATTTTTACTAGCCTTCCACAAAAATAAATGGGCCGACTAGTAAGTCTCTTCAACCTCTATGTCCCGATATTATTAGATGAAAAAAGAAAATGTTGGTTTTCGATTAAAGATTTTCTACTCTCAAATGACCTAGAAGACATCATTATTAGGGGGGATCTCAACATAACCCTCGTTGCGGTTGAGAAAAAAGGTGGGTCCATTGTGAGGGACCCTGCAAGGCAATGGGTAGAAGATATCATGTCATATTGGGAGCTGGAGAATGCCAAACCAACTAGGGGAAAATACACTTGGTAAACTAAGAGAGTAGGGTCGGGGCATATTGCTTCGAGGCTAGACAGGTTCTTAGTCCAAATATCCTTTATGATTTTGGGCCTAATGATATCAACCACTATCCTACCACACAGTGTGTCATTTCATAAGCCAATCTTGTTAGATATTTCACAGGAAAGAAATCTAGGGCCAATCCCCTTTAGATTCAACCCCTCCTGGCTTCAATATGAAGGCTTCCAGAACTTGGTTGCCAAAATCAGGAATGAGAATGTCAGATGATCCCCTTTTATTTTTTGGGAATAAAAACATAGGAAGCTCAAGATAGCACTCAAATCCTAGACTAAAACCCAAAATAATCCAATTATTAAACGTCAAGAAGCCCAAAAACAACTAGAAAACCACCAGCTAGAAATGGAATTCTAGGAGACAACTCAAGAAAATCTGCACCAAGAGGACCACCTCCATAGGTCATGGAAACAGTCTTGTAGAGAGGAGGAATGGTATTGGCAACAGAAATCCAGAAACCTCTGGCTAGAAGCTGGAGACAAAAGCACTATTTACTTCCACAAGCAAGCTGAAGCGCAGAAACAGTTCAAGACAGTCAATGAAATCCATGTTCAGGACCAGATCATATCAGATTTTGAATGCATTAAAGCATCTATGACATCAGCATTTGAAATTCTCTACATAGAGACTCAAACGTCCTTAATAGACTGAAAAGCCTATCCACTCTCCCTAGTCACGATCGTTATTCAAGAGGACGCCAACAACAATTTGGTAAAGGAAGTAAATCAACAAGAAATAAAAGAATCCCCTGACCAACTGAACCCAGACAAGGCACCAGCTCCAGATGGCTTCACAGCCAGATTTTATCAAAAATTTTGGGATACAATAAAATCATATCTAAAATACTGATCTGGAAATATCAGAATTGCAACAAGATAGGAGGAGGAACAAATGCATCCTTCCTATCTCTTATTCCTAAAGAAAAAGGAGCAATAAGTTTTGGAATATTCCAACCAATGTCTCTCTGCAACACAATTTATATAACCTCATAAAAATAATAGCCAACAGAATAAAAAAATCCTCCCAAAAATCATCCCAGAGAACCAAGGTGGATTCATCAAAGGATGACATATAGTGGACAACATCATCCTAGTTCAGGAAGCATTTCACTCAAGAATTCAAAGGAAAGACAAAGGTATGATCATAAAGCTCGATCTTGCAAATGCATTTGATAGAGTTAGGCATAACTTCTTGTTCAAATTCATGGAAAATTTTGGCTTTGCTCCAACTTTTATAAACTGGATAAAATGATACATTGGATCCCCCTGGATCACCCCTCTAGTAAACGATAGAGAAACTAAGTTCTTCCAGGCCTCTCAAGGCCTCTGGTAAGGTTGTCCCCTCTCCCTGCTTCTCTATGAAATAAAATCCTCCGTGCTCAGCTTCCAACTGGACCACAGGCGGATTCATAACAATATTTGGGGCCTGAGAATAGCCTTAGGCGTAAAATAAATTAACCATGCCCAATTCGTGGATGACACCTTGCTAATGGGAGGAGAAAGAGTTTAGACTGTAAGAAAGTTTAAAGGGGAGATGGACATTTACATTGAGATCTCAGGAAGTGAAATAAGCCTATCCAAAAGAAAGATCTACGGATGGGACATCTCACCAAGAGCAATGTTGGAGATATCAAGAGTCCTAGGAATGGAGGGTTGCATCAATTGGGATGAATATAAATGCCCAGGGGTGCCAATATTCAGGTCCAATGCAAAGGCATATCAATTGCTCCCATTGATGGACAAGTTAAAAGAAAGAATTCACTCTTGGGGAGCAAACTCACTAAACCTTGCGGGTAAAATTGTCCTCATTAAAGAGGTTTTATCTAGCATCCCGATCTACCATTGTTATTTGTTACTAGCCCTAACCACCATGATTAAGAAAATAGAAGCGTTTTTAAGAAGGTTCATGTGGGAAGGAGGGAATCCAAAAGGGAGGAAATTGTACCTAATAAGATGGGAGAAAGTAACCAAGCCATTCTTAGAAGGAGGCCTCCGATTCAAAGACATCCACTCCCAAAATTTAACTCTAGGAGCCAAGCTACTCTAGAACCTTGTTTCAAGGAAATCCTCCTGCAGCAAAAAAGCAATCTGGAAGAAGTATTATCGAGGTCCAAGAACAAAATGCTAGACCATCCAACAATTGTGGCAAAAGGTTCCCCTATTTTCAATTTGTGTCCAAAGGCATTGGAACTATTTAGACCTGACCTTACCTGGATACCAGGGAATGGAAAGAAAATTAAAAATCTGGGAAGACTCAGTCCTGAGAGACCCGCCTCTAAGTTCGATGGAAGGGTTACAACGGCTAAAAGACTGGATGAGAAATCAAAACCTAATCAACATCTGGAACATCTCGATCTGGAGTGAAGATGTTGACAAAACTTGGCTCAGGTTGGAAACCAACAATAGACCTCAGGAGCTTGATGGGGAATGGAACACCTTGATGGACTATTTGCAAGGGAAATCCCTAATAAAAGCGAGGAAAAAAGATAAGAGAGGTGGGGGATCATTCTCTGGAGCTTACACAACAAAAATAGGGTATACAAACATTACAAGTGTCCCCCATGTCCCACCAGACCCAACAATCTAGAGAGCCCTCCAGACTTCAAATACCATACCAAAGATAGATATGTTTGTATGGAACTTGTCCCATAGGAGAATTCTATCCAAAGAAAATTTGAGAAGGAGAGGATGGGAAGGCCCATCCAGATGTGCACTCTACATGAAAAAGGAAGAAACTTCAGAACATCCGTTCTTGCAATGCGCATATGCCAAAGAGGTCTGGCGTTTGGTCCTTGGGCTGAAGCCAAGAGCAGTAGTTCTACCTCAAGAGACCATTACACTGATCCTAAATTGGAACTCCCAGTGTCCCTTTCAGGTCATGAAAAAGGCTCACCTTTCCACTATCTCTAGAACACTCCCAAAGTTCATCCTCTCGAAGATTTAGCTGGAGTGATATAGCAGGATATGTAGGGATACCAAAAGTAACCCAACACAAGTAGCAACAAAGATCAAATCCTTCTTTGGCGAAAACATCTCTTACTTATGCAAAGTAAAGAACTCGAGACCCCTAGATCCAGAAGAGGATCATTGGATAAAAATCTTCAGTATCAGGGACAACTCTCAGCAATTAGGCATTGAGTTAAAATAAGAAACCTAGGAAATTCGGATGGAGGAGGATGATTTCGAAGAATGGAAAAGACAGAGAAGCAAGCATATATTTTTATTTGATGGGGCTTCCAAAGGAAACCCTGGGGTGGTAGGTGGAGGAGGGATCATATTAAACCCCAGTGGACAACAAGAACTAACCTATGCCTCGGGACTAGGAGCAGACACAAACAACAGGGCATAAGAAATAACAGTTTCGCAGGGGTTGAGTCAGGCTATCGGTAAAAGTTTCCAAGACCTGTTGATTATAGGGGACTCCAGAATCATAATTCAAGCTCTAATCCTCCGTAACACGGTCAAGAAAAAAAAAATCCAACACATACTGGAGAAAGTCCATATACAATTAGGAAGTCTAAGAAAATATTAGTTGTTCCATGTTCTCTGAAAGATGAATGCAACAACAGATGCAAAAACCAACAAAGGAATCCTCTCCGGTATTGGAACACTCCAAGTCAATGGAATTACATCCTTCATGGAAATTTCGTAAGGCCTTGGTAGGCAGGATAAGACCACGGTGGGAGAGAAAGGATAATGGGAAAGCAAGGACGTGAGCTAGAAAAGAGGGAAAGAAGAGGATGCATGAAAGATTCTGACAGATCATAAGGCCTGGAATAAGATAGACAAAGATAATACCGATGTCAGGAATGAGGGGATTGCCAACCAATCATCCACTAAAAGCTCAGGCAAAGGCAAGGAATCAACACTAGACCCATACTCTGTGCCAGATTGCTCAGATCGCCTAGATGTAGTGGATCAATCAAATGAAACGGAGCCTGAATCTGGAAGAAATTGGGGATAAAAGAACAGGTAGGGAAGAGCCATTCCACCCCATGAGAAACTTGGTAAGAGGAAGCCTCTTGCGTAGAGACAAAGTAGCAACAGAGACAAGGAATAGCCCATGTAGAAGGAGGCAAATAGGAGAAGACATAACGACCATGGCATCCATCTTAGGGAGAAAGCCGACGATAGAGGATAGGCTGAAGGCAATGGAAGAAGAACTGATGAGGCTAAAAAATTATCTACACAACCAAAACGATTTCCCCCAGAATCTAGATGAAGGGGCAGGATGATGACTAGAAATGCTAGAAGCCGATATCACAACAACAAAAATTGGGTTTTCAGAGGAGCTGGTCGAGATTCTCCATGAAGTCAAAGACCCAAAGAAGGAATTTGAAGAACGAGTCAGCAAGCTGGAATCCCAAATGGAAAATCTAAATAAGGACTGGCATCTAGAGCGGGGTTTTCCCAAGAAGTAGGGTCCAAGAAATTTTTCTTCAAATAACGATGTGAAGTAGGCATTTTGTATAGAAGCCTCCACATATTGCGAGTCTAAAGTTCAGGAAGTTCTTCTAGTTCTAAGAAATGTAACCAGGAAGGCGGGTAGAGACCTAGCCTTGTAACAGTTCAGATGAACATGTATCATATCAAATGTAACAGTTCACGTGGCTACGCGACTGCTCTTCTTAAATAAATCTCCATTAACTCTTCTTGTCAAAAAAAAAAATCATTAAATTTGAAAGATAAATAAAAAACATAAAATACTAAATATATCATCAATAAAAACTTGCAAGAAATACTAAATATCTATTGGTTTATTTTGTTGGAATTTATTTCTCTCAATTAAGTTGATTAAGTTTGGAAGATTAATACAAATAATAATATCACTTAATATAAATTATAAAATAGATCATAAAAAATTTGTATAAAATAATAAATATTCATCAATTTATTTTTTTAAGTTTATTTCTCTCCATTAAATTCATTTAGTTTAAAAGAGTAATAAAAATAATCATTAACATCGATTCCTTTAACATTCTATTTATTTCCACCCATATGGGGTGTTGAGAAGGGACCTGGGCCTCATACATGGTGAGCCTAGTCACAACCTCACACAATATTGAGAGGAGAGATGATGGAAGGTGGTATGCCATGGTCTACCTCTGTGCACTGATGATGGATGGGATTCAGATAAGGACATGATGAAGGTACGAAGACAATGGGAGGATGGTGTTGTAAAGTAATGGAAAAGAAATTTAGGTTTTTCACATGACATGAGTAGACTTAAAACTGGGTAGAACCATCAATGTGGGGGATGATCAGATTGAATGGGTGATCATGATCCATATAAGAGATGACTCTTATAACCATAGGAAGGAGGATAGGGGTATCAATTATTTATGTGAATTGCTATCAGGTATCGTTGAGGAGTTTTCTTTCTGTGTGGGTAACTCTCAAGATTTTGTTTTTTATCAAAATTTTCAAGCCTCTCCAAGAGGGAGAGGAATCGCCTAATATTTCCTCTGGTTATCCCTTTGAGAAGTTTTTTTTTAAGAAAGAGTGGCAGGGTGTCAAGGTGGTGAGGTTTCTTATCTAGCCGAGGTGTGAAGCCAAAGTTTCAGGGTGGGACTCCTTTCAAGATTTGCAGAGTCTCAAGGGGATGGATAGAAAGTGGCTCTCCATGGAGCTTAATCACATTGTGATCACTCCGCCTCGACACTCCTAATCTTCAAGTATCCTTGGCTTTCATGGATTTCATTATCCAAAAGAAGGCCTCACAAGGAACTTAGGACACAGGGGAGGAGAGAGCTTCCCAACATGCTAAGATAATCTATAGCACATATATTTCACCAAATACAAAACAAAGAATGAACAATCTAGAAGGAAGAGGGAGACTGAGAAGTAAGGATACTCTCAAGCACAAAATGGAATAAGAGTTTCAGGATTGGAATGAGGACATGGGATTCACCGAGTCCCATGATACCAAATTATTTAGGGTTATGGATTTATATTGTCTCATAAAAATGATGGTCACCCTGTCAATGGGCGATAAGGATGAAAGGCAAGTGGAGACTGTGGATAGAATTATAAGAATCTAATCCAAGTTCACGGTTTTGTGTAGAGTGTCCTTAAGATTCATCTTTAAGGTGTAAAATTGGGATCCGGATAATAATGATGAACTTGTCAATGTGGAAGGTACCTCAAGCTCTAAGGAACCAATGAAAATTTAATTACCATTGATGAGGATGAGTTTGAAGATGAGGAGAAGAAGCAAGGGACTCTACGGTCCTCGAGACCACCCCAATCTTAGATAAATTAGTTTCCATGTCATTTATGTTAGGAGTAGTGCATACTTTTTTTAATGATCTAGTTTCCAGGTCTCTTTTAAAACACTTTTGTGATAACAGGACCATCTATAACATTATAATTTTGATAAGGACATATGTGAGAGTTTTGGTTTCTTTTTGGGAGTGCTCTTATAGTCATGGTTGTAAATAATTTCAATAAATTTAAAAGATTAATTAAAAACATAATATCATTTAATACAAAACATAAAATACTAAATACTTAATCATCAAAAACTTTCATAAAATATTAAATATTCATTAATTTATTTTATTCACATTTTTCAAAATAATTTGTTCACATTTAATTTTTTTTTTTTTATAAAAAAATAAATGGTAAAAACCCATTATATTATATTATATTATATCAAAATCAGACATAATACTATCCAAAAATACTCTCCATTATTTTTTAATGTTTAATAAACTATACTAATTTAGATTAATTATGATACTAATTTAAATTAATTGTGATGTTCCATCTTATTCGTCCACCCCTTTGCAATAAAAAAACTTTAACCTATTAAATTTAACTTCGCCATCACAACATTACATGTTTCAACTTTTACTTGGTCCACTTATACCTAGACCCATAATAACAATCCATTAACAATAATACTAATGGAGCCCTTGGCTATATGATAACGGTTAAAGCTACTTTGTGATAATTAAAATTCAAATATATTACAAAAATTCAAGTATCCAAGTATGGGTTTGCTTGGGTTTTGCTGCCTATTAATCCACCACAAATCTTTTGAGTTGCCTAGTACTTGATCCAGACTAGCTATTTTGGTTTTCTCTCTAGATCTCAGCACAGTTCATTTTCGTTGGTGCCATTGGAGTTTAATTAAGTCTACTTTGTAATAATTAAAATTCAAGTATCCAACTATGGGTTTGCTTGGGTTTTACTGCCTATTAATCCGCCACAAATCGTTACCGTTTAATTCTAACGACCATATCGCGACCTCCAAACCTATTCCTTCTATATATCGTCCTAAATCGTGCTATATGTTCACTACAGATACATTTGTTATGGTATGAGCCTCAGATATTCTCGAAATTTATCCTCTGAGTTCCCTACTACTTGATCCAGATCAACCATTTTGGTTTTACTTCTAGATCTCTGCGCAGTTCATTTTCGTTGGTGCTCGCTAATTTGGCCATTGGAGTTTAATTTTATTTATCTGAAGCAGAGTAACACGCCTATAATGTCCAGAGCTATGGAGAGCTCTTCTGTATCTCGAAGGTTGGTGTTTTTTTATTTCTGGATAGTTGAGTCAATATGGTTTAGCTGGGTTTCCATTTCATTAATAGAGCGTTGATGGGATTGGTGATAATAAATGATTTTAGAGAGTGAGTTTAATTTGGGTGTCGGATATTACAGGCTTCCTGTTTTTATTTAGTGCAGTGAGTTTTGGTAAGCATTTCGCTCGTGAAAGATCGAAAATGTTGGTTGTAGGTGTTAAATGAATATGTATTGCGTAGTACAGGGTTTGTCTCCGTATAGGAGGATGCAGGGTTAGTTTCAGTGTCAAGGAACTATAGGGATGTAAATATAAATTTTTGTTTTAAGCTATATTCTACCTTAGAGACGGGATTGTTGAAGATGATGCTGTTTTCCGTTTTCATGTTTTGTGCATTTACAGGTTGCAGTCTGAGCTGATGGAATTGATGGTACTTTTTCTACTCTTATTACTTTTCTTTTTCTTTCTGTTTGTAACTATGCGCTGCTTTGTATGCTTTGTATTCATATATCATGTTTTAACTTTTCAGTTCATTTTACCTCTTATTCGTATTCGTTTTCAATGCTAGATAATAGTATAGGTTGTTGGGTTATGCCTTTGATGATATTTGGAATGGTTTCAATGCTTTTGTTGTTGTGCATATAACACTTTTCAATGCTTTTGTTGTTATGCATATAACACTTTTAAGACCAAAGACCAGAGTATAGGCAAAACTTGATTTTAATTGTCCAGCTTCTAAAACAACTGCATTTCCAAACGAAAAGGGAGCAGCTGTAATGGATTTATGGAAAATAATTTCATCTCCAAAATCTGAACTTGTTAATCTAAAACTTTGACTTTGTAAATTATCTGAAGTGGCAGAAAAATCAACCAAGCAGTTCCTAACTCTACAGCTTCTAAAATCTCTTTGTGAAGAACAACCTTGCTTCCGAAGAACTCTAACTTCATTTTTAGGCATTTTATTCTTGAGTACGCCTAATACCCTGCATATGCAGCTTTCATTTAATGCTGTATTATTTCGCCTAATACCCTGCATATGCAGCTTTCATTTAATGCTGTATTATTTTTAATCCCTATATAGAGTGCATATTAATCCCATGTTGAACTTGAAATTTCCGTGTTTTTATTCTATGTTTTGGTGATTTAATTTTATTTCGAAGAATAGAATTTTTATTGTCTAATTCTTGTTCGATCTTCAGATGAGTGGTGTTCCTGGAATTTCAGCTTTTCCAGAGGCGGATAACATGTTCTCCTGGGTTGGCACCATAAATGGAGGAAAATATACTGTTTATGAAGGTCTGGTATATAAGCTTTCTTTGCGTTTTCCAAAGGATTATCCCTTCAAGCCTCCGCAAGTGAAATTTGAGACACCTTGCTTCCATCCTAATGTTGACGAGGATGGAAACATATGCTTAGACATTCTTCAGGTAGGTTTTGTTGGTTTCTTGTCTTTCCCGTTGTCTAGTTTTTTGACAGCTACTGGCAACTTGCAAGCACCTATAAGAACTAAGTATGCTGGGCAATCTGTTACCATTTGTACATTGAATCCTAATGGAAACTGATTACAGGATAAATGGTCCTCCGCATATGATGTCCGTACTATCCTCCTTTCTATTCAGAGCCTTCTGGGAGGTAAATGGAATCTGGATCAAATTTGTAATTTTATATTCCTGTTGTTTTGGCTTCCAAACTCATCTAGCTATTTTGTTGTGCAGAACCAAATAATGAATCTCCTCTTAATTCCCATGCAGCAGCCCTATGGAACAATCGAGAAGGTAAGGCTCGTAACCCTAGCATATTAAAATAAAATATAATTAGTGATTGCATAGCAGGATCATTGAAGTTATTTTATATTGTTTTTAGCATATTCAAATTCAGAAGTATCTAGGATAATGTACTGATTACTTCATTAAAAAAAAAATGTGTAGAATTCAAAAAGGCAGTGCTGAAACAGTACAAGGATGACGGGGAGTAACTGTTCAATAATTTCAATTCATGCAGCTTTCAAGACTTTGAGATTTTTTTCTTTTAGTGCAATCAAATTGTACTAGAGGGTAGTTTTACAATTTTGAAACAGTACAAGGATGAGAGTAGAGTAACTGGTCAATAATTTCAATTCATGTAGTTTTTAAGATTTTGAGATTTTTTTCCGTTATTACAATCAAATTGTACTAGATGGTAGTTTTACAATTTTTTCTTATATAAAGTAGTGGATTCTTATTGCCAATACATCTCATCCAAGATGCTAAGACTAAGGGATGTATCTTACCTAGATATATTTGACCTTTGAAGTCAATAACATGTTTGGTAAATAATGACATGTTTGGTGAATAATGGTGGGTGATTCTTATAAATGTATATGAATCTCTTTAGTTGTTGCTAACAKGTGATTGGCAATTATTTGTATAAGATTAGTTATRAATGATGTTGGCTGTTTTATATAAATGTATAGGATTAATTATGTATGATGGTGGTTTTTTTTATATAAATGTATATKATTAGATAGGAATATATAATGAATAATGGTGGAATTTTTTGAAAATGTTTTCACATTATTGGAAAACTTGTATCTATATTTGTTAGCTCTGAACATATTATGTCATGAACATGTTTGTTATTTATTAGTGTTTGAAAAGATTGGAAATTTCTCAAAATTATTTTAAATATGAAAGTGTTTAAAACTTAAAGGTTGTTACCAACTCTTCAAACACCCTATACCTAGTTGGATATTGGTATACTAAAAGAATAACATATTTTTTACTATATATTATATATATATATATGGGTATCACATGTAACTAGGTATAGGTATCACATGAAAGAGTGTTTTTATAATTGTTTTTCATTAAACACCCTATACCTAGTTGGATATTGGTATACTAAAAGAATAACATATTTTTTACTATATATTATATATATATATATGGGTATCACATGTAACTAGGTATAGGTATCACATGAAAGAGTGTTTTTATAATTGTTTTTCATTTGCATTTCAAAGGAAAGTAATAAGAGTTCTGTTTGTTTTTTTTAATTATATATAATACATAGGAACTCTTTT
>SNQJ01S0002311.1:39143-63795 GCA_010110895.2 Picea sitchensis | reverse complement strand
ATCGATTACTTACAGAGTCAGACATATAAAGATGAAGCTAAGAATTCGTGTAGAAGTAAAATGACTTAAACAATTAAGATTTCCCACGAAGCCACAAGCCTGACGTGCCTACATCTCAGTTCACCGCTCAACGAGAGATGGAAAACGTAAACAAGATGAAGGTAGCGACCATGGAAAGTCTTGTTGCAAACTTGATGAAAACATGGTCCTCCACAAGTGCCACATTATCCACACTCTATGTTCAGAATAATGATCGGACCCGACCTCTCTCTCTCGATGGGAAGAATTTTTCTACGCCGTAAAAGAATGTTTCTATCCACCACCATAAAACCAGAATGCCCTAGAACATTGGCTACACCACAGGCAATTCCCATGTAAATTGATAGCCCAGTATATCTATGTCTTCTTCGGGCTGAGGCTCCAACCTCAAATTTCAGATGCACAAGAGTTACCTGTTAAGTTCACTTTGAGTTTAATGCCTTATTATGTCCCAGCCATTGCAGGGACATTATGTTTCAGGTTTTTTCCATTATTTAGCCGCACGATTCCCTAAATATTATTACATAGTTTAACCCAAAGTTTTTTCCTGAAATCTGCATCGGATAATGTAGCCAGGCGGATGGCGGCGGGATGCCATCACCCTCATTAACTGTTTTCCTCCGCGGCCGCGCAAATAAGTGTCATAACAACTGTTTTGGAGATTTTAATTAAAAATTAAAAATACAACAATTACGAGCCACTTTCCCATTTTTTTTTCCTCTGTCAATTGAAAGCACTGCGGATAAGCAAATTTCAGATCCACAAACCATCGAAAATTGACGTTCCCATTTTTCCTTCGTCTTTCCATTGAAACCCCGGAGGATAACGAGATTTCAGATCCACAAACCATCGAAAATGGAGAACGATAAGGGAGTCAGCGCAAGCATGGGCAACAGTGATCGTAGTATTTCTGTGGGAAGCAAAGTGAAGAAAGGCATTCTGGATGCAACCACCAGCATACGGGAGGGTCTGCAGTATGCAAAAGCTCTCATTGTTTCTTGTGATGATTATGTTATTCCAACAATAGCAGTAGAAAACCATAGACTGTGCTTTCAACCACTCCAACCAAAGAGATAAGCAGGCTTTGTTCTAGGAAAGAAAGAAGAAATATAATAAAACACCATGCGTGCTGTCTGTAAATGGTTTTCTATTTAGGACACGTTATGTGCAACTGGTTAAAGGTTCAATTAGGTTCAATTATTCAAGCTTTGAGTTTTTACTTTCTTTCCCTTTCAATAAATTTGGCTTTAAAAACTATTTAGTTCTTTTTCAAGCTTCATCGTTCTCAATGTTCAATCAATTCTGCTTTCAATATTATATCCTTTCAATATTTATAAATCCGACTTTAAATGCTCCGAGAAGCAACTTCACACACAATTTTTAACTAGAAGCAATTTCAATTCAAAATTCACTGGCATACCATCGATAGCAAGAATCGAAGCCTGTTCATAAGTATACTCAATGAAATTTGAAATCTTTTCGGAATTATTTCAGAAACTACGTGGTATTGAATTCTTTTTAGTTGAAGTAGGAATGATTCCATTTCAAATAATCAGTATATAGGTAACTGTGTTGTTTTAATTGTATTTCTGTATTTCTTGAAATTGTTTGCAGTACCGGTTTTTTATTTTCAAGGAAGAATATGTTAAAGCCGTAGGTGTAGGTGTAGGTATTGAGAATAGGCAAATTAGGTTAATGACAGTGCACTGTATTTAAGACACTCGACAATATTTCTCCAGATGAAAGGATGCAACTATCGAAGTTAACGTGATAATGATAATCTGGTAACAACCTAAATGAAAAAAATGATTTTAAAAGTCCGACAAACTCTTCTAAAATGTTGAGATTAAGCCCAAAGATGCTTGAAAGACATCATTTTATAAATAACCTGGTTGCACTTAAATATGGTAAACATCAATATAAATATTTATAAAAATTATATTATTAAATAATTATTTTAAAAAATGATGATTTATATTGATTATTAGTGTTCATATTGAGCAGAGTAGCTCGTTCGTAATGCAAAAGGTAAATAGATTTTCGACTTGATCTTGCCATCTTAATCAAAGATGGCGTGCCATCGTTCCAATTGCGCATGGCAATTAATGGAAGCGACCATGTCTCGAATTCACTATCAGTGCGAGTCCCATCATTCATTCTATTTTTATTTCAATTGTATTTAAGTTTTTAAGTTTGGAGTAGTGTGCAGCTTGAATATGACTGTTTTAATTGGAGTTTAAGTTTTCATTTTCGGGTATTGAGGAGGAGCAGGGAAACATGTAAGGAAATTGATGGAAAAAATAGGCCTATCTTGGAATATAGAAATTAAAAACTGAATTATTTCAGAAGCCTTTTGATTTGCGTTACCATGAAATTTACTGTTTCGCTCAGTCTAGTCAAATCTGCAGTTCAAATAACACACAAAACAAGAAGAGGAGCGGGGCTGATGACATTGAATACCTTTTCGTGGTGGCCGTGCTAGCTCGGCTCACTGTCTCATAATATCAGAACAAGAGGCCGCCAACGGTATTGCGTTTGCGGTTTTCGATAGTGGATATTACTCCCACCTTCCTTCAGAGTTCACCGTTTTTTCATCCTCTGTCGTTATCTCACGCTGTTGTATTTGAAAACCCAAAACAGGGGGTGGATTCTCCCTTCCCAGCGAGTCTTTTTATCATATATCTATATCTAACGCTCATGTATTTGAAACCCCAAAACAGGGGGTGGATTCTCTCTTCACAGCTGATCATTTTATCATATATCTATATCAGGACAGGAATAGGACTAAAGCCTGTAACTCGGTATGCTCGTGCAGACAATTTCTTTTTAGCAAATATATAGTGTACGTTTGATCTGTTTCACTGCAAATAGATTATATGGATTCCCATGTTATTGGGACAGAGTTGGAGCGTGATCGGGGGAGTATTCGGGCGAGGGTCAGAGGCAGCCAATAATTCCCCCAAGGGCTTGATCTGCCACAGCAACTACAAATTTCTTTGATAACAATAGCTAACAGTGTATGTCTGTCTGTATATTTGATTTAAAACATTATTCATGTTATATATTGAGCCTTGAGCCTGGCATTGATTGGTTTTGCATTGCAGTGTTAGTGCTTTGTGTTCTGCATGCGGGCAACCCCCATGGGAGAACGAGTGGGCGTTCAACACCGTGGGAGAACGAGTGGACGTTCAACATAGAAGATGGGGTGGCCATCAACAACAACAGTAACAAGAAGGCATGTAAAATCGGATATGGAATGAAATAAAAAGCAGGAAAAGACCAGAAGATGCGGAGGGACATGCTAAGAGTATTCTATCACGGGTCGCCCCTTGTTGCGGTACTTTCTCCTTCAAAAACTCAAGTTCCCTTCAATTATTTTTCCATAAAAGCTAAATCTAAGTTACGGTACTTTCTCCTTGAAAAACTCAAGTTCCCTTCAATTATTTTTCCATAAAAGCTAAATCTAAGTTATACAGAGGGCTCTATGTTGGATTGGATTGGTGATTTTTTTTTAGGTCAAGTCCAAATGGGACAACCTTGGTTTGGATGCATGTGTAGTGTTTTTGCTTCACTAGGAGTGCTCAAAGACTGCACTTAACAATTTTTTATTTTTATTAGTTTGTGATTTATCATTAATATTTTTTAGTACGTGATTAATATTTTTTGTGTATAGTTGTGTGCATGTTGAGTACTCAAAGACTACATTCAACATTTTTTTATTTTTATTAGTTTGTGATTTATTATTAATATTTTTTTTAGTATGTGAGTCTATGTGACATAAACTTGTAACCTGATTAAGCTCATGCGAATATCTGACAGGGACATTGCCACTTGTGATTGGCTAGAAATCAAGTGGCTTTATATGAGAACACATAATTAGGATATAGCGTACACCTCTTAGCATGCATCACCTTATAAAATCGTATGTAGAAGTTATCTAAAAACCCACGGTTTTCCCCTGCCTGGTCCATTCACAATTCCATTCAATTCATTCCAGGAGCCTCCCTACCTAGTGCCCCAACCTATCTCTTTTCTCCCATTGAAAGCACTAAAATTGAAAAATAGATTAATAATAAACTACTAGACGAAGATCGCACTCACCATAGGGCCTGTCAACGTGGCTCCCCTCTTTTTCCATCCCTAAGAAATAACTCAAAGAGTTGTGTCGGGTCGATAATTATTGTGTCCTCAATAATATTAATATAAAAAATTGTTATTCCTTCCTCCTCATTCAAGACTTGTTACCTCATTTCCAGGGAGATGGCTATTTTAGCAAAATGGATTTAACTTTCTGGTAACACCAATTGACGATGAACCCATATACACCTGGAGGACAATATTCTAGACCAAATTTGGGCTTTACCAGTGGCTTGCCATTTCGTTTGGGATTTCTAATCATATTTTTAATCCCCATCTCGGTTGTTTCATTGTTATTTATTTTGATAACATTTTGATATATAACCTCACTCAGTAGGATTATCAATAGCATGTTTGCATCGTGTTTGAACTGTTATACAAACACAAGCGCGTTAGGTCAAGAAGACGAAATATTTTTCTGGACTGAGTTCAATCTCATAATCGGGAATTATTATTGTTGCAACAAGTATTCGCGATGACGTGCATAAAGTCCACGCACTATTATAATGATTATTTTTGACCTATTCTGCAAAATCTGTAAACCAAAGTTCATAAAAAATGACATAGCTATTTCTTAGCCACTGCATCAACTGTCACATCTCAAGGTTTTCCAATGGCCCTTCACCGATACCAGGCCTTTCACTAAATGAAGAAAGGTCGAGGTCCCAAAACGGTTCCTTATGTAAATCAACCTTATGCTGTAGTTCACCAGAATCTCCTACTCGATCAATGTCGCCACTATCTTGTTGGTAAGATAGTTGTCCACACACACCTCCATCTTCATCTAATATTTTCATATTGTCATTAAATTAAAAAACAGAGTCTAGAAAAAGTCATATTTTTAGCTTAAAAACACCAAATTCAATCCATGAATAGAAAAAATGATATACTATTTATGATACTTTTTTCCAGATTTATAATAACAATGGTTTCTTAACCCATGATAGATGAGGAGTTTATATATATATCACTTGTAACAGAAAGAATTGCACATCTTTGTTAAATATAATGTAACCTCAACAGGCTCACTGTACACTGCCCGCTGTCCTGGCTAGCTGTACTTTCTATTCTTGTTTTTCTTGAGCCTATTTAGCTCAGCTATTTCCCTTTGCATAGTATGACTTCTTGATTATCTTCTTCATGTACTCATTTTGTACTCTTCTTCGTATATTCTAATATACTATTTTCTGTTCTATTCTTTATCTTTGCATTTATGGCTTCACAATTTATCATGGTATCTGAGCTACAGTAGTAAGACTCTTCACACAGGCTGGAGAGCAACACGATCCTCAAATAGCGCAAACCTTACACGGATCTTGAGAGCATTTGACACAGACTTTTCACAAGGCTTGGAGAGTTGTCCGTCATACTCTCGAAAGATCCTCGCAGGAAACTTCCACGAGGAAGCAGAGCGTCATACGCTCAAAAGATCAGCGTAAGAAGCTCACGTGAGGTCGCAGAGCATACTACGCTCGAAAGTTTCAAGGAGCAAAAACACGAGAAGGAAGCGGAGACTAGGAAGGAAGAAACAATAAAGATTCTTGTAAAATTTTCAAGAATCATCAAAGATTCATGAAGAAGAGCTACAGGAGGCGGGAGCTCTTGAAGAATTAAAAGCATTTGTTCAAATTTGTGAAAGATAGTTGAAGAAAGAAGAAGCGTTTAAAGCATTTCGGAAATCGCTCAAATCCGTTAAAGATTGTAGCAGAAAACGCTAAGCTTCAAAGAACTCATGAAATTCTTTCAAATCTTTGAAAGAATCACGAATTTTTCTTCCGCATGAGAAAATTCCTTGAAATGCAGCAAAGATTGTGTCTAAGGAGCAGAGAACAATCGTCGCAGCAATAAGATCCGTCCTCTGAAAAGATCTGAAGCGGAAATCCATTTCAGAAGGGACGAAGAGAGCGCAAAAAAGGAAAAAGAATTTCAGCCATTAGATCTTGCGCAGAGGACCGATAACCGTTGTATCAGTGAGAAAGTGCAAGAGGTTTAGTCCTCTGGAGCGCACAGGAGAAATTTGACTTGTGAAGTCACGAAATCATTTGGACCGTCCATTAAGAGACACGTGGCGAGATCTCAACATTTCCCTGAATCGCAAGGTGTAAAGGTCAGAAGACTGCCGTGAGAATTCACGAATCGCGAAATCACGAGTTATTCTGGACCGTTGGATAGAGATAGATTGTGAGCCGTCGATCTGATCCAATCGAAAAATCGGGGATTGGGAGTTGGACGAGAGAAGGAGGATGCTCTCCAAAACCCCGATACGCAAAATCCCGACATCGCAAATCATGAAATCCCGAGAGGATTGTGAGCCATCCATCTCAGAGGACAGGTGGCAGCAAATCCAAGTGCCATAATTTCGGCGTTTCAGAGTTCGAGATATCGGAGGTCTTGTTGACGAAAGGTCACAACACTCCACGGCGAAAGTCTCAAAATCCTGAAAATATCACAGCCGTCCATTCGTTCGGACACGTGGCGGAGATCAAGGAAACCATCGGCATCTCGGCTACCGGGGTTTCAAGTTGACAGAGGGTTTGGAGTCGCAAGTCGAGAAATCACGAAACGACGAGGACCATCCATCTTTCGGGGACAAGTGGCATCAATACAGGATCTCGGGAAATTTTTCGAAAAAGCAATTTCAGCAAAATCGACAATTCAGACTTCGCGTTTTGGAAGTGCAACGCGACGAGAGCTCAAGAGTCGCAAAATACCAATCTCAAATCAATGAGGATCATTGATCCTTGAATCCAATTCGACATTTCGGTAAATCGGAGATCGGGGAATCGATGAGTCATAAGAGCTCGCTATCAGGGTTCGCGAAGTCGCGAAACCCAGAATCCCGAAATCCCAAAAGGATTTGGACCGTCATATCACAGGAAGATCTGGAATGTTGAAATTGTCAAAAGGCGAAATTTCATCATTTCACATACCGGGAGTCTGAAGGACCCATGATCGTCGCAGCAAAATTGTCGAAGTCCTGAAACGCGAAATCCCGAAAAGGTATTTGAATAAGCGCCAGGATACTTTGGATTTCGACGATTTGAGGGACAGAGAACCGACAAAGGCATGGCTATTCTCCGATTCACAAAAATCCAACTGCACTTTAACCTTTAGGCGTGTGGTCACATTGTTCAGAGACAAAGGGCCAATCTAAGGCCATTAAGCCCTCTTCGACGTTTTGACGATCAGAGGTTGGAGTGTCAAGAGATCGGAGGACTCATATAACGAAGTCTCGAAGACAAAATCGCGAAACCAAAAAATAAAATAAAAATCATGAAGTCGAAAATCGCGAAATCTCGAATCCCAGAGTTCCGCAGCCACTACAAATTACATGCAGGAGACATGTAAGTAAGAATTTTTTTTCTTTTTTCCTGTTTTGCTGAATTCTTTAAAAGATGGCGACGTTTAGCAATTTAGGACCAACTCAGGGTCTGATTCTTCTTGGAAAGAACTATGAGTTCTGGTCTCTTCGGATGAGATCCTTCTTGCAAGCACAAGAGTGCTGGGATCCATTGGATCATGGATATGTGTAACTAGATCCAACAGACCTGTTCACCATGACTAATCAATAGAAAATTGCTCAAGCAATGCAGAGAAATAGAGAAAATAAAGCTAAATTTTGGATCAAAATTATGTGGATGACTCAATTTTCTCAAAAATCACAGGCGTTGGTACTTCAAAACAAGCTTGGGACATCCTTAAATCTTCCTATCAAGGAAATGACAACGTCAAAACAATTAAACTGCAGACCTTGAGAGCACAATTCGAGACTCTAAGGATGACAGAGTCCGAAAATGTGGATCAGTTCGTGACCAGAGTCATGGGCATCGTAAACCAGATCATACTGACCGGTGAAACCATCACTGATCAATGAATTGTTGAGAAAATCCTCAGAAGTTTACCAAAGAAATTCGAAATGGTTGTAACAACAATCTTTGAATCCAAGGATCTATCAAGTTTTTCAACAGATGAATTAATTGGTTCTCTGGTGACACATGAGACCAGACTGCATCTTACAGATGAGTCAATCTCCAATGCTTTCAAAACTCAATTCTCCTTCAGTAGAGGGAGAGGCAGAGGTCGCCAAGGAAGAGGGAGCAATCAAAGTAACCCTCACTCCAGTGGAGGTAATAGACAACAGTATCTGAATCAAAATTTCCAAGGTCAAAGACAACAACAACAAAATCAACATCAGAATTTCCAGTCTCAAAGAGGCAGAGGGAGAAGATCAAGTGAGAAATTAAGCATACAATGCTATTACTGCAAGAAGTATGGGCACTATGAATCTGAATGCAGGAAGAAGCAAGCAGATCAACTCTCAGGTAGAGCACATGTGTCAAATCACACGGGAGAAAACTCAGGAGGTATGTTTCTTTCGTGCCACAAGACTCAACAACAACCTAAAGATCTCTGGTTGTTGGACAGTGGATGCAACAATCAAATGACAGGTAACAAAGATTTACTTTCATGCATTGATTCTTCAATCTCATCTGATATTACACTTGGAAATGATTACTTAGTCAAATTTCAAGGAAAAGAAACTATTCCTATTCTTACTAAATAGAATGTAAAGAAAGATATCAACAATGTCTATCATGTTCCAGATCTGAAACATAATTTTCTAAGTGTAGGATAGCTCATTGAACATGGCTATAAGGTACTTTTTGAGGGAGCATCTTGCAAGATATATGACAAAATCCCAAGCAGAAAATTTATTTCTGAAATCCACATGACTCCAAATAGGATGTTTCCCCTTACCCTCAGAACTGCAAATCTAAGTCAACCATATGAACAAAGTGCATCAACCCTAAATGAAAAAATGGTTTGGCATACAAGATTTGGACATCTACCATTTTAGATTCTAAGTCTTCTTCAGAAGCACTCCATGGTCAAAGGTCTTCCCATCTTTAAAGAGCAAATTCCCCCATGTGAGCCTTGCATACTTGGAAACCATAAGAGAACTAGTTTTCCACAGTCTTCCAATCAAGCTAAACAACATCTTGAAATTGTTCATACTAACCTATGTGGACCAATGCAACAGAGTCAATAGGTGGTAGATTTTATTTTCTAACGTTTATTGATGATTTCAGCAGAAAAATATGGATCTATTTTCTCAGTCACAAGTCTGAAACTTTTGCAAAATTCAAAGAATTCAAGACAGAAGCTGAAAAACAGAGTGGAAAATATATCAAAGCACTCAGGTCATATGGAGGAGGAGAATACAACTCCAGAGAATTTGCAAATTTCTGCAAATCACAAGGCATTATCATGCAAACAACAACCAGGTATACTCCACAACAGAATGGAGTGGCTAAAAGGAAAATTAAGACAATAATGAATATGGGAAGAACACTTCTTAAATAGAAAGTTTGTCAAATAGGTTTTGGGCTGAAGTAGTAGCATGCTCAGTTTATCTTTTGAATATATCTCCAACCACCAAACTAAAGATGAAAGTCCCTCAAGAAGCATGGAGTGGGACAAAGCTCAATGTTGCGCATCTAAGGACATTCGGATGCATAGCATACACTCAGATACCTTTCGAATTAAGGAAGAAACTTGATGACAAAAGTGAGAAATGTATTTTCACTTGATATAGTGAAACATCTAAATCTTACAGGCTTTACAATCCAATCACCAAGAAATTAATTCTCAGTAGATATGTAAAATTTCTAGAAAATCAATTCTGGAATGATTCAGAAAATCAACAAATGGATAGTCAAAATCCATTGCTGTCAAGTTCTGAAAATGCAGAAAATTGAGGAAAACAAGTACCTCAAACTATTCTTCCAAGATTGCAAGTACAAAGACAACTTGAAAATTCTCAGGATAACTCAACTTCCAGTAGAGAATCATTCTCTGAACCACACAATCAGAGAACTCGAAGTTTGAGAGAAATCCATCAGCAGTTGGATGACTTTGAACAACAAAACCTTTTTTCTTTAATGTCATGTCAACCTACATATTTTAATGAAGCAACTAAGGAGCCACATTGGGTTAAAGCCATGAACCAATAAATTGACTCCATTGAGAAGAACAAGACATGGGATCTTGTTGATTTGCCAAGTCATAAGAAGAGTATTGGTGTCAAGTGGGTTTACAAAACTAAACTCAATGAAAAATGGCAGATCGAAAAAGACAAGGCAAGACTTGTTGCCAAAGGATTCTCACAACAATCTGGTACTGATTATGGTGAAACTTTTGCTCCAGTAGGAAGATTAGACACTGTAAGGACTCTATTGGCCATAGCATCCCAACACAAATGGAAAGTATACTAGATGGATGTCAAGTTAGCATTCCTGAATGGTTTCTTAGAAGAAGAAGTTTATGTTAATCAACCACCTCGATTTGAAGTCCAAGAGCAGGCAACCAAAGAATATCGGTTGAAGAAAGCCTTGTATGGATTAAAGAAAGCTCCAAGAGCTTGGTACAACAGAATTGACACTTACCTGATCAAAAGTGGTTTCAGCAGAAGCCAAAATGAGCCAACTCTTTACACCAAAACAGATTAGTACAGTAAAATATTGATTGTATGTTTATATGTTGATGACATTATCTATACTGGAAATCTTGAGTTAACCAATTTTAAACATGCCATGCAATATGAGTTTGAGATGACAGATCTTGGCATCATGAAATAGTTTTTAGGGATTGAGGTTGATCAATCAACCAGAGGCATATTTGTCTGTCAGAAAAAGTATGCAACAAACATCATCAAAATATTTCGCATGGAAGACTACAATCCAACAGAAACCCCTATACCCCTAGGCAAAAAATTGAGCAAGAATAATGAAGGTCCTACAGTGGACTCTACCCTGTACAAAAGTTTAGTAGGCAGTTTGTTGTATCTTACAAAAACTAGGTCTGACATTATGTATGCAACCAACCTTGTTTCCAAATTCATGGAATCCCCAAAACATTCTCATTGGAAAATGACAAAACAAATTTTGAGATATCTTGCAGGAATTCTCAATTTTGTCTTATGGTACACTAAATCTGATAGTAATCAACTTTATGGTTACACACACAGTGATTTTGCAGGAAGCCTAGATGACAGGAAAAGCACATCTGGACATGTTTTTCAACTGGGCAAGAACATGATCTCATGGGCATCAAAGAAGCAGCCAATTGTTTCAATATCTTCTGCAGAGGCAGAGTATGTCGCTGCTACCTTAGCTTCCTGTCAAGCTGTGTGGTTGAGAAGAATATTGAAAGATATGTCACATACAGAAAAGGATCCAACTCCTATATTCTGTTGTAATACTTCAGCAATTGCTTTATCTAAAAATCATGTGATTCACAAGAAAAGAAAACACATTGACACTCATTTTCATTTCATACATGAGCTAGTCAATAATGGTGATATTGCACTACATTTTTGTGGTTCTCGAGATCAGCTTGCTGATATCTTTACAAAGCCACTGGGAAAATCGGTTTTTGATTTTCAAAGACAACACATAGGCATAATCAGTGCTGATATCTGTAACTATTGAGTTTAAGAGGGAGTGTTAAATATAATGTAACCTCAACACGCTGACTGTACACTGCCAGTTGTCCTCGCCAGCTGTACTTTCTATTCTTGTTTTGCTTGAACCTATTTAGCTTAGCTATTTCCCTTTGCATAGTAAGACTTCTTCATTATCTTCTTCATGTACTCGTTTTTTACTCTTCTTCATATATTCTAATATACTATTTTCTGTTCTATTATTTCTCTTGCTTCGCAATTTATCAATATTCATGATACTCAATACACCATTCAAATGTTTTAACCATAAGGATTTTTTTACTATGAATTGTTTTTTTATATAAAGTTGATATTGAATTATTTTATTTGTTACTAATATTTTTCTTAGATGAGATGTGATATATTAAGCATTGAAGAAATTACACATCTCTCCCATATGGAGAAATAGCTAGTACGTATCCACATAATCAGATTTTTTTTTTACTTTCAATTACTCTATAAAATTGATATAAAATTATTTTATTTAAAGTGGATATTAAAATATTATTTTAAAATCGACTTGTCAACCCCATGTTGAGCATAGAACTAATTACAATTCTAGTGACTTTTGGCACAATATATACACAATATTAAAATAGGTGGACATTGAAATATATTATTTATGGCCCATATTGAAATTATTTTTTTATTATTAATATTATTAAAATGCCACATGTCAACTCCATATAAGGCATTAAAGGAATGACACTTGTCTCTATTTCTTGTAAGTAGAAAGCATCTATCAATGGAATAAGAATTGTGTTAATTTCATTTAGTCTTTCTTCTTTTTTCGCATTCTCTCTATCTGTAGAGTTGATAGTTGATAGAGAATATCTATATATAGAATTGATATCTTTCTATGACTCTCTCTCTATATAGAGTTGAGAATTATTTCACCTAAGGTGGATATCGAAATATTTTGTTTATGTCCGATATCGAATATTTTTTGTTATTAATATTTTTTAAAATTCCACATGTCAACTTTATGTTGAACATAGAAGGAATTACACATCTCCCACATACTCGGATGTGGTGCAATCAACCTCACAATTGAAAAATGGTTTTACAATCACCACATCTCCCACATACTCGGAAGTAGAAATCGATGCAATCAACATCATAATTGAAAAATGGTTTTATAATCACCACCCATTTTTTAGAGGTTAAAATTACAACTTGTTTGACATCATAACCTTAACAACTATTACCATTATAACTAAAATCTTAAAATCAAACCATAAATTGAAAAGTTGTGCCATGAATAACATATACCTATATTTTAAAGTTAAAATTTTAACTTTTCCTCTTCAAAATTAATCCCTAAATCAAAATGATCTCTTCTCAATAACACCCCTTTATTTTTTCAGACCTAGAATTACAACATTTAAAAAAAAAAATCATATCAAAAAATTATTTAATTTTTTTTTAGAGATAATTTTTTTTAAAAAAACTTTAAAACACATCACCCTTTTAAAAAAAACCTAAACCAAAATTTAAAAAAAAAATAACAAACTACATTAGAAAAACAAATTTCAAAAAATAAAATCAAAGTAAAAAATAAAACAAATAAACAAAACATTAAAA
Organism: Picea sitchensis; assembly: GCA_010110895.2. NCBI lineage: Eukaryota > Viridiplantae > Streptophyta > Pinopsida > Pinales > Pinaceae > Picea > Picea sitchensis. The sequence goes on along the minus strand of SNQJ01S0002311.1, from coordinate 50,534 downwards.
AAATATTAAAAAGGATGAGAAAAAAACTGAAAAGGATGAGAAGGAGATTCCTAAAATCTCCCATGTTAAAACGTTTGGGGAGGAGATTCCCGGAATCTCCCAAGAGTAGGTTCAACTCTTTCACTTGTGTTTTCACATGATATCTTTTTATTTTAATTCACTTGTGTTTTCACATGATATTTCTTTTAATGTTTCTTGTTATTGTTTGTTTATTTATTTTTATTTTTAGTTCGTTTTAGGTGTTTTTTTTAATAATTCTCCTTTAAGGAGGGTGAAGTGTTTTTTGGTTTTAATTATTTTTAATTTATGCGTTTTTTTTTAATAATTCTTTTTTAAGGAGGGTGAAGTATTTTTTGGTTTTAATTATTAAACTGTGTGTTTTTTTTTCCTTTTTAATATATATTTTTCATTAGTAGTTATGCAATGTTTCTCTATTTACAAACATTTCAATATTTTAATTTTTGAGAATTTATGTTGTGAAAAGTTTTGTTAAATTTATATTATCATAAATATTGATAATCATAAATATTTTTTAAATATTATTTTAATTTAATAGAATAAATTGATTATAAAATAACTTTATAAAAAGTAAAATCATTATTTTAAGAGAAAGTGAAAAGAGATAAAAACCAAATATTGTCATGAGGACAAGTGTAAACTTACTCCCAAACTTAAGACAAGTGTAAACTTAAGACAAGTGTAAACTTATGAAAGTAAAGGGGAAGAAACAAATTAAAAAGTTATGTAACATACCTCAAGTTTTATTACTAGTATTTTTTTCCAAAGTATTAAAACCTTAGCACTAAATATTTTCAATATGTTTGTCAAAGATATATCGGTATATATAATCAACGTCATTTTTTCTCACATCATAATATTATTATTTAACTATACCTTAGTCTTAGGACTCTAGTTATAAAAGGAATTTCGAAGGGCTCTTAGGAGTTTTCTAAAGGATTACTTGGATAATTTGTGTACAATTGTGATATTGCCTTTAAGGTCCTTGTTTACCCTACCAAGTAGTATGTCCTTTTTTACCCTACCAAGTACGAGTTATAGTTTTTTTTTTTTTGGCAAGGATTCATATTAAGTTTATGATAAATGTAAAACGATTAACTTAGAACAAACAATAATTTTAGAACAATGTAGTATGATTAACTTATGGGAAGAAAAAGGTGTTTTAAAACTAAAACTATTAAAATATTTCAAATTTTAAAGAATGGAGTTAGCTAAGTCAGAGCTAACACTTTAACTATGCCAACAGTTCTTTGTTTAGATAAACTCATAACACGTGGTCTCGACCAACCACACATAACCATGTCTTTGCCTTCAAATGGAATTTCAAACATCGAGGTAAAGAGTTACTTCGACTATCATAATTTGTGTTAGTAAGTTTGAATGGCATAACCAAAAACTCATAATGACCTTCTTGTGTTTGAAAGGATGTTTTGGGAATGTCTTCCTAGCTTATTCTAATTTGATGATATCCCGAACAAAGATGAAACTTAGTAAATAAAATTTGTCCATAGAATTCACCTAATAATTCATCAATGACATGAATAGGAAACTTAACTTTGATTGTCATTTTTTGGAACTATTTATAATATGGAGACATATGTACCATGAACCATAATTCTTTGTAACCATCACTACTAGTGAAGAGAAAGAACTATGACTAGGTTGAATGATCCACGCATCTAACATTTATGGGATTATATGATCGATCTCACTCTTCTATGCATATTGATGCCTTTAAGGCCTAATGTTAGGCAACATATTTCCTAGTTGCAAACAAATATCATGATCATAATATCAATCACAAGGAAGACCCTTAGGAATCTCTCCAAATACCTTGAAATTGTAGTTGGTAACTATTTGGAAATTCACTAGAGCAGAGGATATAGATGTTTGAATATATAGTGATCACAGTTGTGTAATCACACCATGGTGTCCCTTTTTGAGTAATTTTTCATGTTATTAGAACTTATAACCTTAGAGGATTTCCATTGTATACCTTTCAGCTCAATTTATTTTACTTCTAAGGAAAATATCATGAAAAGAACTTGAAAATTAAGGGCCATTGTTCCAATGATTGTAACCATTGGCCCCTAATACAACATCAAAAACACCCATTTGGATGGAAATTATGGGACTGCTCAATAAATACTCCTCCATATTGAGTTTAACATTATGGCACTTTCCAGAACAATTTATGGTACCTCCATATACAATAATTACTTGAAACTTTGGTTCTTGAAATACAAATCAATTGAAACCTTTTGCTAATTCATAATTGATATAAAGTTATGGGTACTACACGAATCAATCAACACTATCACATTTTTATTTTCTTTGTATCCATGTATCTTGAGGTTTTATGGAGTATTTATGTTGGCCAATGCATGATAAGATATCGTTGGAGTAACCTTTTCTAGATCTAGATCTTGTCATGGTTCCAATTCTTAATCATATTCCCCTTGAAAATATATGTAGAATCATTTCTTTTCATCTCGTGTATGCCCCTTATTGTACTTTCTATCAAAATTGAAACATAATCCCTTTTCTCTTCTTTCATCAATTTGTTGAGGTGTCAACCTTGTCAGTTGAGTGATGTTAGGAGAGGGAATATTGTGTCATCTATAGATTCTAGTGGCCACCCTTCTAGTAGCCATATTTTTGTTTTCCACTTCATTTCCATACTAAAATATTTATATAGAGATTCCTCTTTGAAAAAATGCACGTCATGTTGAACATTACTTTGTTCCCATAAACAGATCTAACAAATTTTCCACGCAACATGACATCAATTCATCTGTAAAAATGAACCAAGAGATAACATAATTATTTTCTTTTTCACAAAGTCATCGATACCAATCAAATGGATCATTTTCTAAATACACAGATGCAATAGTACCTCTTGTAATCTTGGCACATGTAATCTTATAATATATTTACCATCAAACTTCCTCATATCAATATTTGGAATGAATTAGTTCCTTGGATCCACATTGAAACTTCRATGATGTGGATATTCAAGTRTTGAATAATCATGATTCTAGGACTCGGTCTTTATTTTCTCTACATTTTCATGATGTCCTTTCATTTTGACATCTTATTTAGGGAGTCTCTCATCGAGATAATGTAATATCATGGAAGACATAGAATTTTGCAATTCTAATATCTTCTTTTCCATATGATCCTGATTTTCATCCATATTCTTTTCCATATCTTTCCTATTTTCATCCATCTTATTTTCCACCTTTCTAATATGGTGAAAGACTTATTTTGTTTCTTATTGAATCATTGTTTAACTCTCTCAATATTTATTTGGTGAAATAAATTATGGAGGAAACTTTGGGGACATGTGAGAAAATAGTAATTCTCTCTTTTTTTTTTCTATTTCTCACAAATTATGAATCATCAAAAATAGATATTCTAATAAAAATTTATGTCAATTATACGTTACGTACATTTCAAGCCCTTAATTTGGAGTATGTATATATGGATGAAATTTTTCATGATCTATATATGAAATTTGAGCCCTTATTAATCTTAAAGTTTTTCCTATAGTACTCTAATATGAATTCTTAAACTCTTGAAAACATTATAGTTTGAACCTTCCCTTATACAAATTTAAAAAAAAAATACCAAAATGACTTGTTTAAGACTAATTTCATGATTAATAAAAATCCCCGACTCTCACAAGATATATATCACAAATTATATTGATTAAAATTCTAAAAAAAATTCCATAGGTAATCCAATATATCCCCTCATGAATATGGAATTTTTAGAGTTTCAATCTTTCCCAATTTTTTTTTATAGAGAAAATAAAATGATGGTCCATTTGAGACTAATTTTAGGACTAGTCACAAACCCTAAATTCCATAAAAGATATCACTAAAAATATAATGAACCAAATCCTAAAAATTTCACCACATGTTCTTTGTTATATTTCTCGAGTATCCTAAAACTTCCTAGAAAAAGAAACTATAGAAATAATCCCAATATGGCTCGTTTAAAACTTATTTGAGGATGAGTCAAAAACCCTATCTTCCATAGGCTATATCTATGAAAAATATAATGAACCTAGACTTGAAATTTTGACTAGAAATTATACGATACATCTCTTGAGTAATATTAAAATTTCTCTTTGAAGCATCCAAAAAAAAGTTATATAAAAAATACCAATATGATTTATTTGAAGAAAAAAAACCCTAGGATCATTGCTATGACACTGAATGTTATGAACCAATGCCTTGAGAATGATAATAATTCAATGAATATAAGTCCACTTAGAGGGGGAAACCTCTTTTAACAATATATTCAATGTATAATATGAGATGAGATGATCATATGACTAGGTCTCCTCATCACATATAGGATACAAAGAGTACAATCATATGAAGGTGTACAATGAAGGGTTATATCCTACATAGAAATATAACAATATAAATGTAATATTTTAGAATATAGAGATTAATAAGGGACTTTATACTTAACATGGGGTTTTATATAGGGATTAACACATATTGTCCTTCAAGATCCTATGAAGACACATGTTCAAAACATACACAATCCTATCACAATACTTCACCCAAATACACATGGAAAAGTCCATGTCATGAATCAAATACTTAGTAGTTTTAGTAATACACATGTTCTTCCTCTCATCTACCCCATTATGTTATGGGATTTAAGGTACTATCAAGCCCTTGATCCCTTCTTCCATGTAAAAAGAATCAAACTTTGTGGAGGTAAACGCACGTCTATTATCTAAAGGAAGCACTATAATCTTGTTCCTTGTTTTATTTTCAACCAAAGATTTGAAATATGTAAGCTTACTAAACAATTTATCCCTAGTATTCAAAAAATAAATCTAGGTCTTCCCTAAGGAATCATCCATGAATGTGACACAATACGTATTACCTTTAAAAAAAAAAGAAGGAAGAAATTGGTATACACATGTTTGAATCTATTAGATTTAGACTTCCTTTTGATTTATGTTCACTACATCAAAAGGTAGTGTTCCCATGTTTTCCAATAGCACATCCCTTGCGTAGTCCTTCCTTATATACCTTGAATTCTTGTAATCCTTGCACTCGGTTCTTCAAGAAAGTAGGTAATCCATAGTGAAAGTGACCAAAACTCTTGTGATATAGATCACACGTCTTGGTACTACTATGCATCACAAAACCATGCTTTATTGGATCTCCCTACTAACTAATCCACTCCTATTGTAGTACTGACACTCCCTTCAACCTTTTTTTTCCATGGAATTATGTTTATTATTATCTAGATATTGAACAAAATAATGTGTCTTCTGTGAAAACCTAAAACATTTCACATTACTTAAATCCTTACATTTTTTTTATTCTTCCTTCATACACTTCTTGAGGCATTTTTTGTTTCTCTTCCTCATATTCCTCACGAGGGATAAGTATTCTACATATATTTACTTATATAAGAAATATTCTAACCTTATCCTTTCCTGCACAAATTCATCCCAAATCTGATCAAAAGTATGTAAATACTTACAAGAATAAACACCTAGGACAAAGGGTTTCCAAGATGAACCAACCCTTTCAAGAAAATGGACACCAACTCTTCATCCTCCATATTTGTCCCTATGGTATCCCACTAGTATTTCAGCTATCTGATCATGGATATGTAGTTGGCCATTGTATATTTATCACTTATCTTTATGGATGAACATGTTTCTTGTAGTGCACTTTTTTGCTGACCAAGGCTTTTAACGTGCAATATAACAATTTGTATACACTTACATTAGATTTACATAACACATACAGTCCAATATATATACTCCACATGCATTTAACAATTAAACACATTCAACACAGAGTATTCATATGAATTACTACCATGGTCAACAAGCAATTAGATTTTCATATTAATTCATATACATAGAGGAAAACATGATTCATAATATATATACAACACAGTCATGCCAAATGTGATAAGAACATAGTTAGACACTTATCTTTTAATAATGGTGAAATCCACCAACCAAATGCAGGCCTTCCACGAACCTCCCAGCCTTAGACCACACTTCTCGTCATCTCAACAGTGGATCACCCCCGATCTGGGACTGAGCTCCACCCCAAGGCAAGGAATTCTAGGCTAGGCTGAGGTTACAGGGAAACAACACAGAAATATATGGAAAGGTTCTTCCCAAAGACGCCATCTTACACCCACTACTACCAGACTCTCATTCCTCACATGCTTGTTCTGCCTGGGAGTATACACCTTCACACGCACAGTCCATCGGTGTTATCCTCCTCTCTGGGTCTCGACAACAGGCCGGATCAGGAAGTCTCAGAGTTTGAAGCTGGCGCTGGACACCCTCTAGAAGAAACCGCTTCCCAACAAACTCTTTCACCTGGAAAGAGTTGCTCACAGACCTGACGACCTAATCCTTCCAACCATAGTCACCTCCCTCACCAGAAGAGAGGAAATACACCAGCTCAACATGAGCTTACTCTGGTCAATATGCTACGCGCAGTCCAGCACTGCGCAGCCGCAACATCCAATTGGGTAAAAATGAACACGCGTTTCTCCAACAGGTTCAGCAATCACATAATCGTATCACCGTTTTTGTTTCGGAATGGTACGAGGGTAATCTTGCAGAGGTCCGACTGGTTCCCTCTCAAACGGTCGGGTAGAATGGAGAAGCTCCCCTCATGCGGTTCATCTCGACAATTATATTTGCATGCACCAGGGTTGACACTTGTCACCCTAGGAACTGCATGCATTCCCACAACGTGCATCCCCTTTGCACGTTTGCCCCCTTTCCATGAACTTAGGATAAAATAATATGCACATGGCTCTTTTTGGAAATAATATTAAAATATTATTCCAGGCCTAAGCCCTCTAGGCTTAGCCCCTAGGCTCAACACTCAGCCCCTTTTTCCCACCTTCCAGCCCCTAATCCCTTGCCCACTATGTGGACGCTCAGTCCCCCATCACTCATTCATTGTGGTCGGTCTGCACCTGGAGGTGTTTATATTTTATTGGTGCTGCCTGCATACAGATACAAAATCCAGGCCCTTGGCCTTCAAACCTTAGGCTCTCTGGCCTAATCAAACACATAAGCCTACCATCTTATACAAAAATTGGCTCACCAGCCTATAACACATATTTACAATCTCTTTCAGATCATGGTTTACATCGGGGCTCAGCCTTGGGGACACTACATTTCTCAAGAGCCTCTTCCTAGAGATACTCACGATATACTATAAGGAGACCAAGATAACATATATCTCCTTACCAACCTTCTTCTCTATAATGTGAGTGATCAAAAGATCCATCATATGATATCTTTGCCTTGTACTCCTTATTATGTTGAGCTAATAGTTTAAAGTTAGCAAGTGCAACGATATTTTCCCCAACATGTTGTGAAAGATTAAACTTTTTAGTAGTATTTGTAACATGCACTTCCAAGGTGTAAAATAGTAGACATATTCCAACTTGTCACACTCTAAATATGAATCAAACCTAAAAGAATAAAGTAAATTACCCTTTTACGGTTCAATTTCTTCTACCCAAATGGACTAGTGATTCACACCCAATAACCTAAATTGATCAAGCACCTCTCCCATCTATGGAAAAATAAAATATTTAACTCCCTCTTCACCAATGAAGTGATGTAAATCAAGTTATCTCTAATATCATGTGGAAATTTAAAGACTTGTCCCTCCATGCAAAATCAGAAAATTCACCTCAACCTTAAAGTTTACTAGATCAATTTCATGTGAACTTTTGAACTTTAGGAACAAATAAGAAATATAAATTACAAAAGTATATGTTTCAATTATTTCCAACCAAACACGTAAGGTATCCCAAGAAAAAAAAAAATCAAACGATTATACTTCAAGGGAACTATGTTTCCAACCGTCAGGGTACAAGTCCCAACATATAACTTCCATCAAAATTAAATGTTAACCACATATTTGTTATAGCCATGAACCATACCTCTTATATTTTATACACTTGTTAAAACAATCAACAAAATCTAATAATTGTTCATGATAAATCAACATATCAAATCTTCATGTTTGGACAACATCGGGAAGACATTCTCTTAGATTAATAATTAATAACACAATTATTGATTATCAAAATAATATATATAATAAGTAAATGATAATAATAAATACATATTGATTATCCAAGAGATGCATCCTTTCATGAATGGTCACCATATGTTCTCTATATATGGAACACTCATCATTGTAATAATATATAGAATATACAATATTATCTCATATAAAAAAATAAACATGGTATCAGAGTAGGAATGGGCTTGACTTCCTCACTGGAGGGCCCAGGAAAATGAGAGATAACTTTCATTTTGTGAAGAGTTTTTAAGAATTTATTATGTATTTTTATGACCTCGTTGGAATGGATGGTTCAACCAACTTGGACTTGAATCCATAAGGGCTTTCACAAGCTTGTCGTCTCAATATAATACGTGGTTTTAATAAAACTAATTGGTTGTGACGAGTTGATTGACTATCAAATATATATAGTTGGACACTCCTTCAAATTATATTTATCTTAATGATTGTTTGAATTGGCCAGACGGTTCCCTCTTTCTAACCCAAGAAAATTGGAGCACCTTCCAGTGATGGACCAAAGATCGGGACCTATTATAAATATATGATCAAAATGGAAAATAAACATTGAGGTTATGTAAACTCGAGGGATTAGTTTTTATGCAAACATCATAATGAAGGTGCAACAATTGGTTTTCCCCTTCCAATATAAGATCCATGTTTTTCTCCGACAATGTTTCTATGCCCTTTATTCCAACAAATTATTGGTATAGAGAAGAGTAATTTGTTTCAATGGTGTACGTTTCCACATTTTGGATAGTAATAGATAATTGGTTCTTACTGTCACCAGATGGGCTATTAATCTCAGTGAAAAGGTGTATTATGAGAGCCCAAATGGGGAATAATTTTCAATTTTTTTAGAATCTTGGGGATAACACATCAATGAAAGCCATTGACAGAGAAACTGCTTCCTAATTTGGATGTGTCGCATGAGTTTAAGTTTTTTTTTTGGAATAATGACAAGTATATGGGGTTTCATTTTTTGGTTAAGGATTTTTGTAAATGGACCAATACGGATGGAATCGACAAGAGGAGGATGAAGCTCTTAAATTTTATGAATCAAACTCCAATGATGTATTAGTATTTTGACTTGGTATCCAAACTATCTATGGTTGTGTGCCAAATATTTTACAAAAAGTTGGTTGTTGATCAAGTGTTTGACGAAAACACTATGTGTGACATCTTTGTGGAATTTCCACTACAGATAGGTATTACAGAATGTAATTGAAGAACTTGCTGACAAGTTTGACCAACATCTTCCAACAGGATTAGAAAGTGATGTCAGACAAGTGTTTGATAGAACGTTTTCCACTAATGTTCTTGGTGTAAGAAAGCATATCATTTTTTTTATGAAATGCCTTACTATCGAATGTTTGATGAAAGAACATGAGAAGTGATGAAGAGATTCTCTAGTGGTTAAGTGACACCTCATCCATTGGCCATGTGAGGCGTGTCACAAACAGAGCCTCCATGGTCAGCAATGTGTAGTTGTTCATTGTGCATTAGATATTTGGGTTTGTGGGTGTACCACACAAGAGAAATTAGGTTAGTTACAAGAAATTCACCAGGTTGATGTTTTGAGTGCATTCAAAGTAAGGGGGAAATGTAACATGCATATTGTTGATCTTTGAGGAAACATCGTGAGACATTCCTCCCAGAGCATACTGTGTGGACTAGTAATGGAAAATGTGGAATTCATACTGACATTCCTTAGACGGTGATATGAAGGAACGAAGACATTGATTTCATGAGAAAACCTCTATATTTCTTGTGAGATATTGGTTCCGTGAGGGAACCTCCATATATATTAGACATGTGTTCCACGAGCGAACCATCAAAGATCTAGTATAGAAATAGTTCATGATTGAAGCCTAAGGTTGGAGACTTCAAGATATTTTGATGTCTAATATACATTCATATACCCAAGGACAAAAGGACCAAGCTAGACCCTTCAGGATGAAAGGGTACATTTGTGGGGTACAATGAATCTTCAAAGGCATACCAAATATACATCCCTTTTCAAAGACACATTGAGGTGACCAGAGATGTTTCCTTTGAGGAGGAGGTAGCCTTCAGGAGATCTAGAGGATCTCACATGGGTATTGATAGTGACAGACAGAGAGATATGGTGTCTTCTCCCCCTCACCCTATAATAGTTAAGAGGGAGACAGTTGATCCTATTGATCCAATTGATCCAATTGATCATATAGCTCCAGTTAATGTTCCCATAGATATTATAGTAGGTCATAAGCGACCTACATGGGCTCGCCAGACTCTACATAAGGAAGGACATGGAAATATTCATGGTACCTTTCGAGAGAGTAAGAAACATCAGATATATTTTTTGTATGTCACAACTATGAGGAAAAATCATTGATTCTAAACCTTCTTGTTATGAGGAGGCAACTAGTTATCTAGTATAGAGAGATTTCATGATGGAGGAGCATGATTCCATCATGAAAAATTATGTGTGGGATATTTTTCTGAGACCTGAGGGGAAGTTTGTAGTGACTTCCAAGTGGATCTATAATATGAAACAAACAGCTGATGGGAGCATCAAGAAGAACAAACCAATAATTTTTTCTAGAGGATTCTCTTAGGTGGAGGGAACATATTATGAGGAGACATTTACTCCTATTTCTTGATACACTTCTATCTAGATGATTATTTTCCTTGCAACATCCATGGGTTGAATACTACAACAGATGTATGTGAAGACAACCTTTCTTAATGGAGATATTGAGGAAGAAGTATACATCAAGCATCCATACGGTTCCGTGATACATGATAAGGAGTCTCATGTGTGGAGGTTGAAGGATACCCTGTATGGACTCAAGTAGGCACCTCGAGCTTCGTATGTGGTGATTCATTGATACCTAATGAGTTTGGGATTTAGTAAAAGTGTTTTTGATACCAACCTATACTACAAGACTATTAATGGTAAGTCCTTGATTTGGGTCCTCTACGTTGATGATTTATTCCTCACCGGTATAGAGAGATTTATTTTTGAATGAAAGTATGCATTCGCCTATCAATTTGAGATTAAGGACCTTGGTATTATGAATTAATTCTTGGGACTAGATGTGTGGTAGATAACTAATGAGATATTATTGAGTTAGGGGAAGTACACAGTTGAGGTATTGAAGAAGTTTGGGATGTTGAAATGTAAGCCTGTGACAACACCAATGGTGACGAATTTGAATAAACTAAGTATGTCTTCTTTTGATTTCGACAAGATTGATCTGACCCTTTATAG
>SNQJ01S0002310.1:525797-552106 GCA_010110895.2 Picea sitchensis | reverse complement strand
AGGTGCAACACATTAAAGAGAAAAGTGTTACTTGGAGAGAATTCAAGAAGTATTTTGAGAAGAAATACTTGACTAAGAGATACTATGACAAGAAAATGAAAGAGTTTTTTGAACTCAATCTTGGGAGTATGACCATAGATGAATACGAGAGAAGGTTTTTAGAACTACTAAAGTATGTCTCTTTCATCAAGGATGAGATAATTAAGATTCAAAGGTATTTGAGTGGATTGCCATCATTTATTAGTGAAAAAATACAGTATGATGATCCCAAGACATTGGAGGAGACCATAAGGCGAGCTAAATGCCTATATGATCATCAAAAATCAAGGCCATCTTTCCAAAAAATTTGGGAAGACAAAAATAAATTCAAGGTGGATCAGAGGAAGAAGGGAACTAAGCCACCATTCTTCAGAAATAATTCTCAGGGACATCCAACTTCTAGAGAACCCAAAATGATTGAGACAGGGGGTCAAAGGCTAAGGAAACCATCTATTCAATGTTGGGGTTTTAAAGGAGATCATATGTTCAGAGATTGTCCTCACAGAGGTGAAAACATGAGGACTGTTCACAATGTTCAGCAAGCTGAAGCAGTGGAGGATATGAGTAGAAATTTACTAAGGATCTATGCAGCCCTGAACAACAAGCAAGAAGAGTATCAGTCACATATGATTGAAGTGGAAGGTATGATCAACAACCAAACCATTGTTATTTTAATTGATTTAGGAGCTAGTCATAGTTATATAGATCCTAAGATGGTGGAAAGTTTGCATTGGCCAAGAAGCAAGCATGGAAAATCTTGGTTGGTGCAGCTGGCTACCAAAGCCAAAAGAAAAGTTAATGAGATGGTCAAGGCATGCCTTATGGACATGAATGGATTGAACACCAAGGCAAATTTGAACATCTTTCCTTTAAGTTCTTATGACTGTCTAATTGGCATGGATTGGTTGGATCAACATCATGCTATCCTAGACTGTCATAATAAGGAATTCACTTACTTAGATGAGGAAGGGAGCATAAGGAAAGTGCAGGGAATTCCCAGGGCAGTAACCATCAGAGAAATTTCAACATTGCAGCTGAAGAAATGTTACAGAAAAGGGTGCCAAATATTTGCAGCCCATATGGAGGAGACGCCTAAAGATAAGGTGCCAAATTTGGAAGATTATGCATTCCTGGAAGAGTTTGAATATGTGTTCAAGGAGGTACCAGGACTACCCCCAAAGAGAGATATTGATTTCTCTATAAATTTAATACCTGGAGAAGGTCCAATGTCAAAGACTCCTTACAGAATGAGTACACTAGAGCTGAAGGAGTTGCAAATACAGCTTGAAGAGCTTTTGAAGAAGGGGTATATACGCCCAAGTGTGTCACCTTGGGGTGCCCCATTCTTGTTCGTGAAGAAGAAAGATGGGACATTAAGATTGTGCATTGATTTCAGACAGTTGAATAAAGTGACTGTAAAGAACAAGTATCCTCTGCCAAGGATTCATGATCTCTTTGATCAATTGAAGGATGCAAAGATATTTTCCAAGATAGATATCAGGTCAGGATACCCTCAGGTAAGGATTAAAGAATAAGATATCATAAATACCGCCTTTAGGACAAGATATGGTCATTATGAGTTCACAGTGGTGCCATTTGGGTTGTCAAATGCACCAATTGTTTTCATGTGCTTAATGAATGGTGTTTTTCGAGAATATTTAGACAAATTTGTCATTGTCTTTTTGGATGACATTCTTATGTATTCTAAATCAGAAGAAGAGAATGAGCATCATTTGAGAATGGTGTTGCAAGTATTAAGGGAGCATCAGTTGTATGTCAATTTGAGCAAGTGCTCATTTTATCATAAGCAAATTCATTATTTGGGACATATCATTTCAAAGGATGGGATAGCAGTGGATCCTGAGAAGATAGAAGCCATTAGAGATTGGTCAACACCAAAGAATGTGAAAGAGGTGAGATCATTCATAGGCCTTGTAGGATACTATAGGAGATTTATTGAAGGATTCTCAAAGATTGCACACCCAATCACTTCCTTTCAAAGAAAGGGTGTGAAGTTTCAGTGGACATTGGATTGTGAAAAGAGTTTCCAACACTTGAAACAATTATTAACAAGTGATCCAATACTAAGGATTGTAGACCCAAATGAAGACTTCATTGTATGCAAAGATGCATGTAAATAAGGACTTGGTGGAGTCTTCAGTCAAAATGGGTTTGTTATATTGTTATTGGGTAAATCAGTAGATGTGGACATGAACTGATCCCCCTAGATCCACCTAGATATAGAACAACACATGCCAGGACATGACGCTTTCCCTAGGCTCTAATCATCAAATTTACTATCAAGCAAAAGATGAGAGACATACATTTAAGTGTCGCTTCCTTATGTCTTTGTTGTTCCTGTTTTGCTCTGGTGCTCTTGTGATACTGATCCTGCAGTGAGACACAAACCAACCAAAGTGAAAGCAGTAGAAATATATTCAATGACAACCTATGCATATGATCAAGGAATTATGCAATAAAATAAAGATAGTTCTATGGGAAACAAGCATGCCACTGTATTATATTAAATAATAGGAAGATAGATTACAACCGGATGCCTTGATGTCGTAAGGTTCCTTCCAACAATTCATTTCTTCCCACACACTTCTTGCTCCAAGGATTCTGAGACCATGGATCTCATAGCTACTCACAATCTATATTGACAAAGCCAAGCTCAAAGCCAACATAAATTTCCCAAGTTCAATCCAAATACTTCCAAGCCAAGCTCCAAAACCAACTAAATCCAAGCTTAATCCCAAGCCAAGCTAACTTTCTCCATGAGAGATCCTCTCCTTTTATAAGCTAAAGAAGATAAGGTGAGGAGGCTAGGATGATCCAACTAAATCATGAAAGCGAGTAAGATCCAAACCATTCGGAGGCCACCTCACCATAGAAGATTCTCCTTCTAGAACCATCAAGAAAATGATTTTTTTCCCACGTACGAAGGCCGCTGTAACCTGGCTATAGTGCAGCCTGTGGAAATTTCGTGCCCTAGCTATAGTGAAGCTTGTGGAAATCAGGCATTTCCTCACCCTAGATATGGTGCAGCCCACGGAAATCCTCCAAAATGGGATTTTTACAGAGGAAAACACAGCTTCTTCTCTCAGGGAGAGTTATTCTCCCTTCTTTCTTTAGGAATTCAGGCCACTGGCTCCTTTGAAGGAAACATATAGGTTTACATCATTAACGGTCATAAGGGTGAAGAAAATAATGTGTAACAAAGAGCCCTCCAAAGTATGAAATTAGAACAGAGTGATAGCTGAAATACTTTGTCGAGTGTGTGTAGGAAACAAGGAACAGTCGGTCGAAAACCTGCCAACAAACAAGGAAATGTAGTACAATAATATATCATCACTGACGTAGGCATTCCCATACTCATAATACAAATGACTCAAAGCATAAATTCCGACATGTGAAGATCCATGTCAAGTAAGACAGGTCATGGCCACCAAACAAAAATTGTGGATCCATGCCATTCTGACTCAAATCTAAACATAGCCACCAAAAATACATTGTGGATCTATGTGTTAAAGACTCAAATTTGAACATAGCCATGAGACATACAATGTGGATCTATGCAACAGTACAAACTGAATATACTCCAATGCAACCTGAATCTGTTAGAAAAGATTCAGGGTCTTCATCTCCACCACTCTATAGTGCGAATCTAACCATGTGAATACATGTGTTGACGTCGAACATGGTAGAAACCACTTGATTACCGGTCATTAATGTATACCATTAACAAGCATGAGGGGAATCACCATTAATGTCAATGACTCCCAAGGTACTCTAGTACAATCCAACGAATGTGAATTAATGAGCTAAAGTCGAACACTCGGTGGAATCTCCCGATCAAGGGTCAATAATGAGAACCCATTGTTGAAAGTGAGGAAACCTGCCATTGAGGCATGCAAGTTCCAAGGTACTGATTGGTTTCTAAGTCTAATTCCTGGATCCTGAGTTGAATTCGACAGGAAAATACTCGTCATAAGAGGGCCTTAATGTATCCCCCATCAATGACATGAAATGGGTAACAAGATTTGACGTAGATCAGAGTAACAAATGTTTCGGGACTGACTCAGGGATGGCCGATGCAATAGAAGGCTTGAGGACTGTAGAAATGGCCGACGCAATAGAAGTTTTTCTAGGTTGAACATCTCTTTGAACATATTGACGACACAACAACTGTCTTGGAAAAAGCTGACTCAACAACAGGGACCATAGACCAATTAGAAAGGGGTATGATCAAGAGACAAGAGGATTTTCCAACCTAGACACAAAGCAAGTGAAAGGGTGTCATGTTCAAAAGTGACTCTTCCATGGAATATAGGTTTAGACACATTTCTTTCCCAATTCCCCCCCCCACCATTTCTGGTGAGTACCTCTTTATTTTTACGCAAGATTGAGAAGGATAACATATGCTTGTTATGTAAGCTCATCCTTCGGACGAGTCCCTCGGAGTATGTTTAATGAACCCTAGGAAGGATTGGTTTGGTCCCATATGGGCCTTTCGATGTTTGCTTAATGAGTCAAAGGAAAGAAAACTCATGGGTTTTTCATGTTTAGAGAGTCTGAAAAACACTTAAAGAGAACTCTCTCAGTTCCTTTTTTGTAAAGTAGTTTGATGATACTGAAAAAGAGATAAACTATCGCTCAACAGATGTTTTCTTCAAATAATTTAATGAGCATGAAAAGAACAATGTTGCTCGACAATCTTTTCTTGTTTAGAGAGTCTAAAAAGAGCTTAAAAGGAACTCCAGGGGGTTCCTTTTTCGTATAACCTTTACGAGTCCAAAAAAGTGATAAAAGTATACTCGGTTACATTCTCATTGATTTACGAGCATGAGAAAGAACAAAGACTAAGATCAGTAACTTATTCTCATGTATTTATGAGCATGAGAAAGAACAAAGACTAATCTCGGGATTGTTTTCATTTTTACGCAAGCTTTAAAACAAAACAAAACTATGCTTGGGATAGATTTTATTTTTACACAAGATTAAAAACTAAACAAAACTATTCTTGGACCTGGTTTCATTTTTACACAATCTTGAACTAGAGGAAACTATGCTTGAGATAAGGTGGTTTCATTTTTACACAAGCTTGAACCAGAGAAAACTATGCTTTTGACTTCCCAACACATGGTTAGTACTTAGCCCCTAGCTTAAGAAGCTAGTGGCTCAACTTCAACATGAAGTCTAGAGGCTGGAAGCATTTCCCCCCAAGATTCATTTCATCCAACTGCAAAGACGAATGAAAGGAAGCTTCAAATACTAGATGAAGGACTTGACTCAAACAGAGAGGGGGAAGTTGTTTCATTTTTTAACGAGCTTGACACAGGAACAAGAACTATGCTCGAAACCTCTACTTCATTTTTGAACGAGGTTTCCGCAGAGACGTAAAACTATCCTCATAGTTGGTTTCATTTTTTAACGTGGTTGAAATCAGAAAATCATGCTCGACGTTGGTTTCATTGTTTAATGATCTTGAAATCAGAAAATCATGCTTGACGTTGGTTTCATTTTTTAACGAGCTTGAAATTAGAAAATCATGCTAGACTTTGGTTTCATTTTTTAATGATCTTGAAATCAGAAAATCATGCTCGAATCAGTTCTTGATCACGGATTCCAAGAGGACAACGCTCTGGAAGGACACCATGTCAAGGGACAAAACTCGGTCATGGCTTCCAAGAGATCTTCATTTGATGGAAGAAAAAAAATCTGGAAAAAAAACTCTGGAAGGAACACATGTCAAGGATCGTGAGAGGGGTAAGGAGGTCAGGCTCCAATAGCCCTATCAAAGAGGTCACCATGTCAACTACCGGATCTAAGTCACTATCATTAGTAGTTGAAGGCATGGGAGACAATGCCACATAATTTACCTGTGGTAGGGGCGATACCGTCGGCATATAAGAACCATGTAGGGAGGTAATCCAGTCAGGAACAATGAATGAAAATTGATCAATAGTCACCATTGTTCCATCGTGAGGGAAATATATCATGCGAAAAAGAGTGGACACAATAGATTTCACGGCATAGACATAATCCCTCCCAAGGAGTAAAGAGAAATACAAGGGGTCTTGGACTACCATGACATCAATAAAGACAATTTTTCCTCCCAAAGTTACAGGAAACTGAGGAAGAGTCCCTAAAGGTTGACTGGTTCTTTTGTTAAAAGATAACAAATTCTACATAATCGGGGCAAGTTGAGGATGACCCAAAGCTTGCCAAGAAAAAGAGGACAAAATACTAACAGACGCACCTTCATCTATTAGTGTCTGAGGAATGTCCCGACTACAAACCTATATTGTAATCTAGAAAGGAATGTGAGAGGGAAGACAAGGTCCAGTTAGCACACCCCAATTAAAAAGGATGGTCTCATTACTTGGAGGGGGTTCCACAGAAGAAGGAGGAATACCCCCTGGTATGGTAGAGTTTGTATCAACGAGAAAAACGTGGGCAGTATTGGGTTTACTCTTGAGCAGGAGAGTAGGATCAACCAATGATGAGATCGGATCGACCACTTGGGTTGCATTCTCCAAGGGGAGAATGGGGTCAACGCTTCGAAAATGATCGACCTCTTGGGTTTCACTCTCTAACGGGAGAGTGGGATTGATCGAAGATGGGATCGAATCAACCACTTTATCAACTGGTTCAACTAAGGACGTGACCAGATTGACAACATGATTAGCCGGACTGACCGACAAAGGGACCGTATTGATCATTCCATCAACTACAGGTGGGCCGAGAGTAAGCTTGTGATAAGAGAATGGAAGTTGCAGGTGTGAAATAGTCATATCTTCCAATAATTTCGAGGCTTTTTCCATACAAGGGAAAAGGTGAGTTTGATGACTCCCTCCACATAACCTACAAGGAAAATTGACTTGATTTTCCTTCCTCCCAAGGGTATTTTGACTAGTTGATGAGAGGTCATCAACATGTTGTTCAGAGGCTGATGACATGGGTTGGTGAGGGTGTGTAGATCATGCTTCTATAACCTTGGATAGACCAAGGCAATCCTTAAGAATATTGCTACCCTTGCAAAGCCTGCAGGGTTATTTGGGCTTACGGGTTGTTTGGGTGATCTTGACATCATCAACATTCCCAGCACGATTAATAGTAACTAATTATTTTCCAACATGTATGGAAGTGGTTGGAAGTTTGGATCCTTTCTTATTTTTCTTTTTCTTATTCTTCCTTTTCTTATTCTTCTTATTCATCGAGTTACTATCTTCAAATATTTCACTCGACGAAGAAGATGACATGGAAGAAGGCCTTGCAAGTGAAGAAGGAGAAGAAAATTTTACTGGTGAAGACGGTGAAGGATCAACATGAGGTTGATGTTATTGGGGGGAAGTGCTTACGACCGAAGCACTTACTGGATTTGGGATTACCTGAGTGGAAAACAACCACACAGGAAATCCAATAGTGAGAACTAGAAGGCTCAAAGTAGCGATGTGAGGAGGACCAATGTTTCAGTAAGAAGGAAAAACAAAAGGTTCCCCTAGAGCAGGGGTTCCTTCATTGGTAATTTTGGGAAATGACGCCATATAAAACAAATCCAACCTAGAGTCCGCTAGGGAAAACAAACAACACATGCTAAAAATCTAGTAAGCAAGAAAGCAAACAAAACCTTCTCACAATGAATGCACTAGTTGGTGATGAAATCCAACGTCGCGGGAACAAAGTAAGAAGGGGATGAGATAGAGCAGGTGGAAAATTTATGTTGACGACCTGCTTAACGGACTTACACCCTAGTGCAAGATCCCACACATAAACGTGGGTATACCCTCCAAGGAGCCCAAGTGAGTTTGGCCAACATCGATTCCAGGTACCATGAAGACTTGCCCCTCCATAGTCACCTTGTGTAAAGACCCTAAATAGATAGGCCACTAAGGTTACCAATCACTACAATGATGCCTGGGGAAATAGTCGACAGTCCGATCTACGCGCAAGGGCAGGGTATCTAGCCCGAAATCATCTTGAAAGGCTTCCACTCATCATTGTGGGTATACCTTCAAGCGACCCCCATAATACGCGCAATCTCTACACCAATACCAAAAAAGGAGGGTGAGTACCTCTGCCAGTATCAATGTGACCTCGTGATTGACCCTTGTGTTAGAAGGGATTCCCAGGACAAAATGTAATAAGTGGATTTCACCGCTCCCTAAGTTAAGATTCTATGTTTGTTTGCAGCTTTGGAAAGTTATCTTTCACACCTATTCCAAAGACCTACAACTAATCTAATGTAGGTTTGCTACCAGAAAGTATAAAAATGTCTAATCAATTTTTATAATCACTTTATGTTTAGGGTCGTTGTTACTCAAGAGAGAAAGAAATTACAAATTTTTGTTTCAAAGAGACATTAAAACAAATAGCAAATCACTTCAAAAAAAAAACAACCCAAACTAAGTGTCTCTTTTAACACGATTTATTCAGAAAAAGAAGTATTCTTTCACTAAACAATTCTAAAGAAAAACGTTGCTTTGTAACTGAAAGACACTCAAATCAAGAGACCAAATCTTTCAAAAGCCAACAAAGAAAAAATAAGGCAAAGATGGTTGAAAGCAGATTCAAATTTTGTCAAGCAGACTGTAATCAAACCCAACAAATCACCCTAGAACCATATCACAAATCTGGGCAGGGAAAACCAACAAAAAACAATTGTGTTCACAATTTCCGCAGGCTGGAAGACTAACACAGTGTAGAAATACTTGATCGCCACAGGCCAGATATGGGTAGGGCGCGACATTTCCACACTGGTCTAAATAGGTAGGGTGCAGAAATCTTAAGTCATTGCACTGTCCCTCAAAGCAGGGTGTGAAAATCCTCCAAAATGGAAAAATTAAAAATTAGGAAGGTTTTCCAGTGAATTTTAACAGTCAAAGAGTCAATATGGATCCTCCAGTGACTTAGAAACTAGAAACCAAGCAATCAAAGCAAGAAAACAAAGAAAACTAGGAAAACATTTGTTTCCCTAGTTGAGTCGTCAATTTTTTTATTGGGTAAATCGGTAGATGCGGACATGAACTGATCCCCCTAGATCCACCTAGATCTAGAACAAAACACGATAACACATGGCACTTTCCCTAGGCTCTAATCATCGAATTTACTACCAAACAAAATATGAGAGGCATACCTTTAAGTGTCACTTCCTTATGTCGTTGTTGTTCCTGTTTCGCTCCGGTGCTCTTTTGATACTGATTCTGCAATGAGACACAAACCAAACAAAGTGAAAGCAGTAGAAATATATTCAATGACAACCTATGCATATGATCAAGGAATTATGCAATAAAATAAAGATAATTCTATGGGAAAGAAGCATGCCACTGTATTATATTAAATAATAGGAAGAGAGATTACAACCGGATGCCTTGATGTCGTAAGGTTCCTTCCAACAATTCCTTGCTTCCCACACACTTCTTGCTCCAAGGATTCCGAGACCATGGATCTGATAGCAACTCACAATCTATCTTGACAAAGCCAATCTCAAAGCCAACATAAATTTCCCAAGTTCAATCCAAATACTTCCAAGACAAGCTCCAAAACCAACTAAATCCAAGCTTAATCCAAAGCCAATCTAACTTTCTCCATGAGAGATCCTCTCCTTTTAAGTTGAAGAGGATAAGGTGAGGAGGCTAGGATGATCCCACTAAATCATGAAAGCGAGTAAGATCCAAACCATTCGGAGGCCACCTCACCATAGAGGCTTCTCCTTCTAGAACCATCGAGAAAATGATTATTTTTCCCACGTACGAAGGCAACCACGACCTAGCTATAGTGCATCCTGTGGAAATTATGCGCCCTAGCTATATTGCATCCTGCAGAAATCAGGCATTTCCGCACCCTAGCTATGGTGCAGCCTGCGGAAATCCTCCAAAATAGGGTTTTTACAGAGGAAAACACAACTTCTTCTCTCAGGGAAAGTTCTACTCCCTTCTTTCATTAGTATTTCATGCCACTGACCCCTCTGAAGGAAACATATAGGTTTACATCATTAACGATCATAAGGGTGACAAAAATAATGTGTAACATATATGTTATGAATCAAGGAAGTTGAAGGAGCATGAAATACACTATGCCACTCATGATTTGGAGTCGAAAGACATAGTGCATGCCTTGAGGAAATGGAGACACTACCTCATGGGGAAAAGGTTTGAGCTAAGAACAGACCATAATAGTCTAAAATATTTATTTGATCAACCAAATCTAAATGCTAGGCAAAGTAGATGGTTAGAATTTCTAAGTGAATATGACTTTGATATAAAGCATATCAAGGGGAAAGAAAACAAAGTGGTTGATGCAATCAATAGAAGAGTGCATGAATTGCATGCTACAACCATTAGCATTTATCAATCATATTTGAAACACAAAATTATAGAGGTTGCCAAATCAGATTTGCAATACAAGGAATTAGTGGAAAAATTACAGCAAGGTAATTTGCAACAGAAATTTGAAGAATACAAGCTAGATAATGATGAAATTCTCATGTACAGGGGCATAATTTATGTACGATATTCTTAGGAATTGAAAAATATGATATTGAGAGAAATGCATAATGTACCTTATGCTGGGAACCCAGGTTATCAGAAAACTATTGTAGCTACGAAGAGCCAATACTATTGGCCAGGCATGAAGAAAGAGGTTGTTGATTTTATTGCCAAATGTTTGGAATGCCAAAAGGTAAAAGTTGAGCATAAACACCCAACTAGTTTTCTACAACTATTACCCATTCCTGAGTGGAAATGGGAAGTTGTAACAATGGATTAAATCACCAAACTACCCAGAACAAACAAGCAACATGATTCTATCATGGTAGTGGTGGATAAGCTTACTAAAGCTGCCCATTTTATTCCAGTTAAGCTCAATCACAAGGCAGCCAAAATTCCTGATGTTTATATGAAAGAAATTGCTTGATTACATGGCATACCCAAGACAATTGTGTCTGACAGAGATCCAAAATTTACCTCAAAATTTTGGGAGGGATTATTTAATGGATTTGGAACAAATTTGAATTTTAGTACAACTTATCATCCAGAATTAGATGGACAAATAGAGAGGGTGAATCAAGTGATTGAGGATATGTTGAGGATGTATGTGATGGATAAACCATCAAAATGGGAAGACTATCTACATTTGGTAGAGTTTTCTTATAACAATGGGTACCAGGCATCACTGAAGATGAACCCATTTGAGGCACTTTATGGCATAAAGTGAAACACACCAGTAAGTTAGGATAACCCATCAGATAGAGCAGTGGTTGGGCCAGATTTACTCAGGGAAATGGAGGAGAAAATGATAAAAATAAAACAAAATTTAATGGTTTCCCAAGAAAGGAAGAAAAGATATGTTGATAAGGGCAGAACTCACAGGGAATTTAAAGTGGGAGACCATGTATTTCTGAAAGTGAAAGACAACAGAAATTCCCTAAAGTTGGGAAATTGTTCAAAGTTGGCAGCTCGCTATTGTGGTTCGCTTGAAATCCTAGAGAGGATTGCTCCACTAGCTTATATGATTTCATTGCCTGCATCTATGTCTGTTCATAATGTATTCCATGTATCATTTCTCAAGAAATATATACCTGATGTTAATCATGTTATTGATTGGAATGTGATTCAGGTGGAGCAAGAAGGCGCTTTTCAAGTGCATCTGATACACATTCTGGACTGGAAAATCAAACAGCTCCGGAATCGATCCATAGGGCTTGTAAAGGTCCAATGGACCTACTATGGTCTTGAGGACGCTACTTGGGAGCATGAGGATGCAATGCAAGCAGAATACCCTCATCTTTTTTAGGATGTTCAAAATTTTGTTGTATATGTGTACATGATGCACTGAGGACAATGCATAAATAAGGGGAGGGAACTGTAATATCCCTAAGACAAACCCGATTGTAAATGTAAATGCAAATGTACTTAAACTGGTGAGTTGATTGATATCATTTTGTATGCACCTTTCATGGCATAGTGCAGGCATGTACTACGCAGTAAAATGATGAAGTGTGCACATTCAAGGATACCGCACGTAGTAACTTAAGTGCACGTGATTTTGAGGCCAGAGAGCCTTTGTGTATATGCTATGTTTTATAGGCCGGTGAGCCAATTATTATAAGCTAGGATGCTTATGTTTTGATTAGGCCGGAGAGCCTAGATGTTAAAGGCCAGTGCGCCTATTTTGTACATGTATCATCATTAATATAAAATACATCGTTGTGCATAGACCGACCATGTTAAAAGAGTATGGGGTACTAAAATCCATTAGTTAGGGAAAGGGTGGGGGCTAAGATTTAAGGAAAAGGGCCTAAGCTAGGGAGCTTAATCCAAAAAGGAATATTATATTAATATTTCTTAAAGTATAAAGTATGGATAATTATTTTATCCTAAGTTATAAAGTTGGGGACAAGTGGGCCAAAGTAGCTCCCAACATGACAAGTGTCAAGTTAGGGACATGCATACATATTGTTTGGACTTAGTTCATTTTCCCATCTCTTCCATCATTTTTTCCAAGATTCCTTCCATCATTCAGCCATGATTCCATGACCATTTCACTCATTCAGTCAGTTATCCTCAATACTTCCTGTCATTGTATCAGAACCAGTATCCATAGCCATTCATGTTTGTGTAGATGGTTAGATTGGGAGCTGAACCGAAGAAGCAGGTTGTCAAACCCATGGGATATTGAAAAGGCGAATTGTCAAGCCCGTGAGAAATTCTCGGGGTGAGAGAATTGTTGGGAATTGATTTCCTGGAGGTGCTAAACTGCAGCTACAAGGCTCTAAGACTTCATGTTCGACCTATTGCTGAAGCCCAGAAAGGAAGTGGGACAGCCGAAGGATTGTTGAGCAGAGAAGGGGAACACTTCCTAGGGTGGGACAGGCATGTGGGGAATGAGGGACTGCAGGCTGTTAGTTTGAGTTGGCACCTGTGGTGGAGTCTTTCATGTTTTCTATGAACTGTTATCCTGGATAGGAATCCCTTCACCCGGGTGGAGTTTAGTCTCATCTCAGGGGTGACCCATTGCTGAGAGTGATGAGCAATGTGGTCTAAGGCTGGGAGGTTCGTGGAAGGTATGCACGCATTTGGTGATATTCTTACCAAGATAAGTGTCAACCGTGTGATAAATTCACATGTTGCATTGTTATTTACGTGTTCATTTTTATGGGTTTATCCTATGTGTGTTTATAATTGTCTTTGTATTTATGGGTATTGCTTGTATATGCTGCATATATACGTTTATTTTTATCTCACTGTGAATCTGTGCATTTACAGATGTATTTGTCTGTTTACGTTATATATATATATATATTTCCACAAGAGTTTTGTGTGTGTATATTTTAATTGCATACAATTCGAAAAATTTATGTGGCATAGCTCAATTGGATGTTGGGTATGTTATAGTATGTTCCGCAGAGAGAACAAAAGTGTTCTCTCATGTATCGTGGCCCACCATGGGTGGTCGGGGACATTACACTGGGAGACTAAACTTGGTGGTAGTTTACTCCCATAACTTCTCGTGTGTATCAAGATCACTCCAAAACACCAATATGGCGCATTGTCTTCTCTTACAGTGCACATTGGTTGAGTTATACAGAGTATATCACGTGTAAATTATTCATTATCCATTACGATTAATGAGAATTCTTCCATTCTTTCTCTCTTGATTATTCTTTCTCAATTTACATATGCAAACGTGTGTGGTATTTTCTAGCTAGATCTATTCTGTGCAGGTTCAACACATTTACATGGTATCATAGTCGACGAATTGCTAAGCAAAAGCTACACCAAATTTTTTGCAAGTACAAAAGGTTGAAGACAATGGAAAGATGGATTTCCCAAAAGAATAGATTCTTACACCTTATAATTACTTTGTATGGAAGGAGAGAATTATGATTCATCTCCGAACCAAAGGATTTTACAAGCTAACCTTGAATACAGATACAAAACCGACATCATCCATAGAAAAATACAAGTACTTAAATCGAATGGATGAAGCATTTCGAACAATTTTCAGTCTTATTTCTCCCGACCTCCTTTTTCACATATCTTCCTGTAAAACCCCCAATGAAGCCTGGACCACATTGGAAGGGATATTTGGAAAATAGGATGAGATGAGGGGACACATGATGGAGGTGGAATTTCTCACATTGGATCCAAAAATATTCAACAATATCCAAGATTTCTTTACAAAATTCAAGGATTTACTGTCGCAACTCAAAGCTTGTGCGGTTGATAAATCTAAGGAGGAGAAAAAAATAGTTCTCACCATTCTCTCCAAACTTGGTCCTGAATTCTCTTTGTTCATGTCCACATTCCATTCAGTCAAATTCGCCTCTGGAGCCACCTGGAAGATTCCTTCTCTTGAGGACTTTATCGAATCCTTGACACAAGAGAAAACCAATCTCATCAACATGGGAAAAATCAAAGGACCAAAGGTGCATGCACTTACTATGCAATATGGCATCCATCAATATCAGAAATATAAATATAAAGACAAAAGAAAATCTCATGCACATACGAAGAAGGAAGGGTACACAAAACCCTTCAAGGATGCCTCTAGATCCAAAGGGGGAAAGGGAAGAAAAGGGGAGAATTGTACATACTTCCATAAAGGATTCCATCCAGAATCTCCATGCATGTAGAAACAAATAGATCTAATGACTCAAATAATTTAGCAAAACAACCTTGGAGATTGCATCCCCGAGGGTGCCAAGAAGAAGAAGCCAGAAGATTAGAATCCCAAGAAAGGCAATTCTAGCCATGCCTTGATTGCCATCAACTCCTCTTGCGATGATTGGATCGTAGATTCAGGAGAATCACATCACATGGCTGCCAAAAAATTAGTGTATTCTTCATTGGATGAATGAAAAGGTCCTCCTATTTTTATGGGGGACAACTATCTAGTCGAATTCACCGGCAAAGGAAGGATTGAACTCACCAACGGAAGCTTCGAGAATGTGTTGCACGTTCCCAAAAATTTTGTCAACCTTCTCTCTATGTATCAGATGACGAATTTTGTCACCGGAAAGGAATTCATATTCACACCAAATGAAGTGGGCATATATGACATGCAAACCAACTCCAGGGTTGCTACCGGTGAGGTACATCATCAATCTAGATTGTATACATTTTCTGAATTTATTGAACCAGATTTGGCTTTACTGCTTGCCCATGCTGATGAAAGTAGTAGGATATGGCATGAAAGGTTTGGACATTTGAATTTCATATATATGCAACATCTTAACAAGAAAATATTGGTTGACGTTATACCAGACATCCACTTCTCTAAGGGAGCATGTGAGGGATGTGTTCTTGGAAAACACCCTCAAGATAAATTCGACAAAGGAAAGTCTCAAAGAGCTTCCGCACCTTTAGATATGATCCATAGTGACCTCATGGGTCCTTTTCTGCATCCATCTATCAACAAAGAAAGTTTTTTTCTCATTTTTGTTGATGATTTCTCACATTTCACATGGATTTACTCTCTCAGGAAAAAATATGATGTCTTTCAACACCTCAAAGATTTCAAATCCCTGGTTGATACACAGTCTGAAAATAAAATCAAAGTCCTTCAAACTGATAATGGGGGAGAGTATGTCAATCATGCGATCCAGAATTTTTATCATGAGGTAGGGATTCATTTGCAACACACAGTTACCTATGCTCCACAGCAAAACATAGTTGTTGAGCGGAAAAAAAGATCTCTAAAAGAGATGGCATCTTGCATGCTACATGCAAAGTCACTACCACAGAGACTATGGTTCGAAGCACTTAATTGTGAAAAATAAATCCAAAACAGATCTCCACATAGATATTTCAAGGATAAGAACCCCTACGAGGCTTGGAGCGGCCTCAAACCGGAAGGGACCCACTTTCATATTTTTGGTTCACGTGCATGGGCTCAAATTCCCTCTGAAAAGAGGAAGGCACTTGATCCACAGAGCACTGAGTGTATTTTTTTTGGATACCCCAACGGTGTGAAGGGATACACACTTAATTATCTTTCCTTGAACTGACTCATCATTGAGGGAAGTGTCCAATTTGAGGAAATTGTCTCGCATGTACCTCAACAGCTGCATGCAGACACCTTCATTCTTCCACCTATCTGAGATGATGAGCATGCACATGCTGACTCTTGTTCAGATGAGAGTTCTGATTCATAGAACTCAGATGATTCAGATACAGAGTTAGTACAGTCAAATGCAAATTCAAAGCATCCATATGCAGATGCAGAGGCCCAAGTGGGTACAGACTACTCTTCAGGATGCAGGGGATCTTATTGGTGATCCGATAGGTACTAGGAGGACTTGATCTGATTTAGAGGAGCCTACTATTGCACTCACTTCCACTGAACCATTTCCCTCCAGGCATATTTTATTGGTTCAGTCTTTAGATCCACAGTCTTATGGCGAGGATGTTGGAAATCCCTTTTGGGAATCCACCATGCAGGAGGAGTACAACTCCCTCCTAGAGAACCAGACTTGGGATTTGGTTCCCCTTCCTTCTGGGAGGAAAATTGTCAGATGTATATGGGTCTACAGTAATAAGAGTGCAGCGAATTGATAGATTATCAGATACAAAGCCAGTCTTGTTTCCAAAGGATCTCAGCAGGTGCATGGCATTGACTATGATGAGACCTTTGCTCCAGTAGCGAAGATGGATTCCATACGATTGACACTTGCCATTGCGGAAGACAAGGGATGGGAATTCCATCAGATGGATGTGAAGAATGAATTTCTTCACGGTGATCTCTATGAGGAGATATATATGGATCAGCCCCAGGGATTTATGCAGGACTCATATTTGGTCTATCAACTGAAGAAGTCCCTTTATGGCCTCAAGAAGGCTCTAAGGGAATGGTATGCCAAGATGGACTCCTACTCGTTGTCACAGAACTTTGTACATTGTAAATCAGACCCAAATGTCTACATGCTCAGGATCAATGATTCACTTCTACTCTTAGTTATGTATGTTGATTATTTGTTGATCATTGATTGCTCGACTTCAACAATTTTTGTAGTCAAGAGGATTCTACATGACATGTTTTTGATGATGGACATGGGTCCGCTACACTTCTTTTTTGGACTCAATATCAGTCAAGATGCATCAGGCATCAAACTGTCTCAGGCCAAGTATGCATGAGATCTCCTTGAGAGATTTCACATGATAGACTGCAAGTCTACTCTGACTCCCTTCCTATCAGGATTCAAACTTGAGGATGGCAGGGACACTCTAGTGGGGATCTTGTTGTATCTCACACACTCTAGACCAAACCTCTCCTATGTAATTGGCGTAGTTTCCAGGTTCATGCAGGAGTCATATGAGATACATTCGAAGGCTGCAAAGTGTATCCTTCGATACATACAAGGCACCATCACCTTTGGGATTCATTATGCAATAGATTCTACATTAGATCTCATCAGTTTTACTAATTCTAACTGGGTTGGTGATAGCATTGATCGCAAGTCCACATCTAGTTACTCACTCAGTCTTGGTTCCGGGTGTTGGTCAAGCAAGAAGCAGACTGTTATTGCTCTTTCTTCAGCTGAGGCAGGGTGCATAGGGGTAGTTAACATAACCATTCAGGCTATGTGGCTACATCATTTTCTCGCTAAGTTGGGCATTTAGTTTCATCATTTGATCATCATATGGTGTGACAATTAGAGCACTCTGAAGTTATGAAAATATATAGTACAGAGGCAACGGGCGAAGCACATCGAGATCCACATGCACTACATCCGGGATTTATTACACGAGGGGATCATCAACCTATAGTTTTTTCCTTCAGTAGAATAGACGATAGACATCTTCACCAAGATCTTCACTGAGCAGAAGTTCCATTCTCCGTGAAGTCATCTTAGAGTGAAGGACACAATTTCCTAGCAACTGTCAGTTCTTCTTTTTACAGACATTGTACCTTGAGGGCGGGGTGGGGGTTCCCATGAGGTTTTCCCTGTTTCCTCACTTTATTTTCAGTGTATATTTTGTATTTGGGTACCTAACATGGCCTCATTGTCAGGACCCATTCTTTATTTTCACCATAGTGATGTTCAGGGGGGGTGTTGGAGTTACTTCACACACACCTAGGATTTCTTTTTCCTAAGGTTTTTCCTTTTTTTTGTCATTATTAGTCATTATCCAGACTCTTGTATTTTAGGAGAGAATATTCCACCTAGAGAATATTCTCTTCAGTTGACACTTCAGTTTGACTAGTTGAGTTGAGTCTAGATGTTGCATTGGTTTTGTCACCATGCAACATTGGGATCATCACCATGCTAATGCACATTTTCCTTGGTTTCATCACTAGACTAGTGCATTACCCTTGATTCCTTGATCTACTCCTCACTACACTCTGTTTCAGTCATTTAACTCAATACTGGTTGACTAGTTAACTCAACTAGGTGGCAGTTCACTTCCGTAACTGCCTGAGAGACTAGACTAGGTGGAAATTTAATCCCATAACTACTGGTGTGTGTACATATCACTCTATACCACCACTATAATGCATTGGATTCTCTTCCAGTGCACATTGGTTGAGTTATACAAATTATATCATGTGTAAATTATTCATTATTCATTACGGTTAATGAGAATTCTCCCATTCTTTCTCTCTTGCTTCTTCTTTCTCAATTTCTCTCTGCAAATGTGTGTGGTGTTTTCTAGCTAGATCTATTATGTGCAGGTTCAACACATTTACAAATAAACCTTTTATACGTCTATCACCCTATCCAGCTAGTGGTTGTTACGCCTAATTTACCTATGCATATCGGTTTGCATGGGTGGCACACAATGAGGATACTTTTGTAGCAGCAGAGACTTAGAACATTGGTGCACGCTTTCTCGGGATGAGAAAGGAATTGAGTGTGTGGAATATGTTGTAGGGGCTTCTAGTCCCTTGTCATCATTAGAGTTAATATACAAATATATGTAATACAGATAAATACGTAAGTACAATAATGTAACATAAAGGATCTTAAGGAATGATTAGTTGGAGCGAGTACAACCACTCCAACCATCACTCATATGTATTTATACTCATGAATAAGGAATAAACAATGGATTGGTTTACCTTCCCAATTACTCTCTTCATTCATGAGTATGTGTGTGGTGCTTCAATGTAGTCTCTCTGTGAATGTTCTTGTAATATACAAGATTACAACAAGGTGTGAGGGACACAAATAGTGATCAAATTTGAAGAAATGATCTTAATTTCAATTGGAAGGGTATATAAATATCCAAATCTTCCATTATGAAAATTTGTAAAAGAAATTTACTTCAATTCAAAAGAGTAAATTGAGTATACACATCATTAAAAAAAAACTAAATAAATTAGTGCACTGCTAAGTCTGTATAATGTTAAAAATAAGCAATATGAAATCCAAGGTGGATGGATTTATGCTAATATTTATGAGGTGTGTAATTTAAAAACTTCATTCTTATGATATTGACATCATGATGTTATCAATATTATAAGACCTTTTAAACATCATGGGTTATTCATATGTCATTCATAATTTTCATCCTAGTTAAAAATTCACAATAAACAGAACAAAATCAAACACATGCTAGATTTCTCAAACAATAGAATGCCAAAGGAATCAACAAATTATTGAGTATTAAAGAATGTATATACCACCAAAATAGAGGATAAAAACATTAAATTAGTCTTGAAATCCAACCTTATATATCACATAAACAACTAAAATTTCTTTTCCAAAATTACATATTCACCCAAAAAATCACAAAGAGCATCTAGTAGAAGATGTGGCTACAACATGTGGAAAGGAAAGAAAGGACATTGTGAGGAGTCCTATCCAACTAAATCTATTTCCCTTTGCTCCATCAAATGGAGAGTGGGAAATTATAGAGGATCATAGAGAAGATCCCAACAATGATGTACAAGAAATATTATCTAAACTAGCTCTTCACAATGTTTAGAGACATAATTGAAGGAAGAATGCAAGCGAAAGAAAGGCATTCTACTAATTTAGGGTAGTTTGTAGAAAAATGGGAAGCAATAGGGAGAAAGGAAAGGTGCTCCATCTAATTGAATATGACTTAATCAAGGATGATTTTAAGGATGGAAATTTGTTTGAAAATGTAGAAACCTTGGCGAATCTTACTAATCCTTCATATGCCAAATATAAATGTTTGGCTATATTTTTGTAAAAATATTAAAATTTATAAGGATTTTATATAGTTTGTATAAAATTTTGACGATTTTTAAGGTAAAATAATTTTATCCTATAGAATTTGGGTGAATCATTTTTAGAATGGCGAATCTTTTTTTGGGAAAAACCATGGAAAATTAGCCCATGATAGAAATTCAGCCCCTAAAATCATCCTTGGACTTAATTGTAAAAATGGAATTATTCTAGAATAGTAGAAGAGGAAGATGCCAAAATTCAAGGATCTATAGAGGCAGAAAGAGTAGGTCATGGGATATAGTTTTCCCTCCTTCGAGGATGAGAAGGTGAAAAAGGAAATGGAATATGTTGAGGAATATATGACCAAACCAAAAGGTAGAGTGAGACCTCCTAGTCATAAGGGATAAGAGGATAAGCATAAGGGCCAAAATTCTAAACCATCTCGCATTTTCAAAGGATTTACACAAGGCACAAGACAACTCTCATGTAAAGTTTAGGAAAGTTGGAACTTGGAGGATAAGGTTCATGAAAAGAGATATTATACTAGTATGAATCATATAGAGAAGTGTTATGTACCAAATACTTAATATATCATAATAAACTAGAGTACACACAATATACAAAATATGTGAAAGTGGAAAACACACCAAAAGTGATATAGAGATGAGTTACAAAACATCTCCTTATAGAATCGGAGAACCTCCCCCAAATAACTATAATACATCCATGTAACCAAATCAATCAAACTAATCAATAGGATTTTCTTATATTTATACTCTCTATCTGCCACTGATGATGATACATCCATCCAAATTCAATTATTTTTGGTAGAATAATCCTTGATAACTTGTTGTTGCAACATTTTCTTTCTTTGATTCCATGCATTAATATTCTTGTCCTTCTTGCAAACATTTATGGAAATGAGAGTGTTGATATGGTTCCACATTTGGTGGTTCCCTTCATATTTCATGCCCATATTATCAATGTTCTTTTTAGAGACTGTTAGTCTCTAATTTTTTCTTGGTTTAGTGAGAAACCCTTATCCTAAAACCCTTCTTACCGACACTTCATTTTATGTTTCTAGTTGTTTTCATTTTTGTTTTTAGCACCTATGGTTTGCATTATAGTTTTGGATAGTTTATTTAAGTTTGATTTTGAAAGACATGGTTTTAAAATGAGGTGTCACCATTTATGCCTGTTTGAATTTCAAACTTTCAAATTTTGCTAAGTCATTAATAGCGCTACGGGAATAAGGATATTCCCGTAGCACCAAATAATCATGCCTTGATACCCACCTGCCATCCAGATTTTGTTATGATGACATGAATCGTGGGTTGAGAGATCGCATGCATCCACAAAATCTTGGAAATCATTTGCAAATTCAACCATTTCATAATTCAATTGTTGTGTACCCTCACAGGATTCATGTTAAATCACCCATGATCGTTATATTATACTGGTTCGATTTTGCTAAATTCAAATGCAAGTATTCACTAAAAGGAATGCTATACACTAACAATTGCAGGTGGAAAATTTGGAACCCAAGGGCGCTAGTTGCAAAATTATATTTTGATGGTGCCCAAGAAGAGCGGACAGGTTGTCATAATAGAACCAGAGGGTGTCGAACTTCTTGAATCCTATCCTCAGATGGCTCAAAGGTTTAGAGACATTGGGTGGTTTCAATTCCTTACCACTTTTCAGGGTTATGATGAGTAGGTCTCCATGGAGTTCACTCTGAATTTTGATGGTCACGAGGTGGAAATCGGTAAGATGTTGATGCTAGTGACAGAGCAGACTATCGCAAAGGCCTGCAGGTTGGTGGTTGGAGGAGAAAAATGGTGGAAGAAATAACATGTGGTTACAAAATTTGTAAACCAATTCCTGCATCCAGATAAGCAAAATCCCGAATGGAAAAGGGGAATACCTCATAGCTGGATTCAACTCGAATGGCACACGGCTCTGATCGTGATCCACAGGTATATCACCTGTGAAGGTAGATTCTCACTGGTCTATATCTACCGCATCAGGATACTAATGCATTTAAATGGTGATTACCCTTTAAATCTCCCTTATTTTCTGCTCAAAATATTGACAAAGATGTCAAAGAGAGTGTAGTCACTCTCCACCAATACTAAAAGTAGCATGTTCCATCAAGTCCTAATTAAAACCTTAGTCATGTCTGCTTTGAACGAATTATAGAAGCCCTGGAGCTGGCTCACGCAATCTTTAAACCCTATCACTCAGTCCAATAAGCAGAAGAAAGACAAAGGGAGAAAGACCATTACACAAAGCTGAGATATTTCTGATGAAACCCCTATCAAAGAGGAGATGTATAATATCAGGGTGACTAGGAGGAGTAGAAGTAAAAGACCTAGGTGGAATCGAGAAATTGAAACGTTTTTCGAAGAAGATGTTAAAGGGGAAAATGATTCAGATAAAGATCTTGACGCTCAAAATACAGTAAAGTTTGAAACACCATCAACTAGTAAAAGGGGTGCTACAACTAAAGGGAAAAGGGTTAAAGGTGTGTTTGTATCACAGAAACCTAGAAGGAATTCTACAGGGTCACCAACAAGTATAGACTGAAGTCAAAGGCCATGTTTAATCCATCAATCAAAGAAGAAAATGTTATAGTCATCAAAGATGAATCTGAGAATGTTGAAGCAAGTAAAAGGAAAAGGGCAAAAAGAACTTCACTGCCTAAGAAACCAATCAACAAAGGAAAAAGAATGATTTCACCATCTACAGGACCTGTAACAAGAGCTTCAACCAAATTAGAAAAAGACAAAGAGATGGATAAAGGTATCAGTGAAACCCCTGAGGATAAACAAGGTCACCTAGAAGACTCAGATCGCATATTAAATGTGCCTGAAGCAATAGATTCAACAAGTTCTGATGAAGAACATAGCTTAGGATTAGTCTCAAAGTACCAAGTTGAAGAAAAGAAACCCAAAGTGGCCCTAAACTTGAATGAACCTGCACCTTTTGAAGAATGCTCTGGATTTAGAGTTAAAATCAGAACTGATAAAGAAAGGATCAAGGAATTTTAGAAAACAATAAGACAATTAAAGAAAGAAAAGGCGCAGATAGAACAATGGAATGCTCGCCAGCAAGAAAGGATTCAGGGTTTTAAAAAAGAAGAAGAAAGAGCAAAGGGCATTGCTCAAAGAACTCAGGGAGATTAATAATTAATTTCAGACTCTATTGGCACAATGTCGTGCTTACCACAAAACTCAAACAGAAAAATACTAAAGCTATTGTTGTGATTATATCCTAAAGGTAACATGGAAATTTGCTACAATTATGATTTAAATGTTTTCCAAAAAATATGGCAAAGCTACTCGTTTTTGGTCAGTGAGATGCTAAGACCTCGATCTATTTTACAAGATCAAACTTAATTCCTATTTTGTAGAGTCAAATGTAAATGCTGGAAATATTTTGCAATATCAAGCTGTTGAGCTGTGATCTATTTTGGGATTGTAGAAAGTCATTTTGAGTGAACTACCTTAGTAGTAAGATACTATTCAAATATAGTCATTAAAGCTATACTAGATGATAGGATCTGTAAGTTGTATAGATAGTTTAGATAGATAGAGGAAAGACTATGTGATGGTGGAAAATTTGGAGATCCAAGGGACCTTTTTGTGAAACTCCTTGTAAAGGAATTTATGTTCAATTTGACACTTAATAGCAAAGGCATATGGATGGTTAGACACTCTTTTCTAATCTATTATTTCTTTCTTCATGCTTGAATTCATTATTCAGATTGCAATGATTTTGATTCTTGACTGTTAATTAATACAGTGAAAATTTTACTGTGGAAATTATTTTTCAAGTTTTGATATCAAGCTGACAGTCTTGTTTCTTTATGATATTTTGAGACAAGATTTTATGTGAAGTCAACAAATTGAAGGCTTCATCTTCCCTTTTTCTTAATCGGTTTAATCCATCTATGTGTCTACCTTTTACTTAGTCAGTGGGATATGCTATGTTCTGATCTTGATTTTCATGTTATGTTATAACCTTGAGCCAGTTTTTAACCACCTTATTCAAAAACCAAATTATAAAAACCTTCAAAACACTTTGCAATAAACCAATGATGCCCTAGCTTGCCCTCTCATAGTCAAGCGCAACTTTAAGGACTAACATATTTTGGCGCCGTTGTCAGGGATAGAGACACGAAGTATTTATCCCTGGGAGAATGACAACGATCAGATCCGCTTCTTGATGGTGAACAGGAAGGGGACATATACATGACTGCAGATATTTCACCATGGCGACTCCACTATCTAAAGATTAATAGGAGACTCCATTGGATCCAAGCATGGAAGCCATTCTGGCTCAAAGGTTTTCTTTTTGTGATTTTTCAGATGTCATTGGTTTTCCAAACCCAATTCTTAGCAGAGCTGAATGGGAAGGTATCCTTCCTACGTTTAAAGGTGAAGATTGGGAGGTTCTAGTTGAGAATCTATTATATTTTCATGAGTTTATTCATGAACATTAGATTGTGCATGAGGATGTCAAGATCAATCTTTTCAGATACTCGTTAAAGGGAGCAGCCATCGACTAGTGAAAATCTCTTCCAACTTCAAGTATTAATTCGTTGGCAAGTTTTCATGATACTTTCAATATATTTTATTAAGAAAAATTTTCAGCTGAAAGTCTTTTTGAAAATTGTTGTGATGTATTTGAGAAGCATATTCAGCAGAAACTAGAGTTTTCATCTGTTTGCAAGGACGAAAATCATTTTATTAAGGAAGATCTGCCAGATACCATTGATGATAGGACAGATGATTGCATAGCTATAGATGCATTTGATCTTGTTCTTGATGCACCTGTAGTTTCTGATTTGAATGGAAAAGCTCATGTTTATGTTGAGTATAAAGAACAAGTATTTCCTCAACACATTGTTGATAAAGCTAATACACATAACAGTATTGATGAAGGTTATCAACAGCCTGTTATCTTTATGGTGACAGAAGCTGAGTAGCAACAGATTTATGAAAACAACCTGCACATTAGTCATGAACAGTTGAAACCAGTATATGGCAGCAGTCCTGGATCTGATGAGGAGTATCATGAGCATAAAAAAATTGATAGAGAAATGTTCCAACAACAATTGATGCTTTCTTCTGGGTCAGTTGTTGAGCAGTCAATATATGGATTTATAGAACTTGGAAATGACATTCATGATCAACAACCTAATGAGATCAACTATGAGGAAAAGCACCCTTTTGATTTTAAAAAACTAGGTAAGATCGTATATGAATTTTATGATCCAGTTACTATATGGATAGAGTCACTATTCTAAGTAATTCCATATATTACAAAGTTTGGCATGATGGTTTGTGGCAACAAACATGAGCTGGTTGCAGTTTCCTTGTTGTATATTCTGTTCTCTTTTCATGTTTTTCTCTATGTATATGAAGACAGGTCAAGCAATTTGTTGCTTGAATTATTTTTCTAGAAATTTATATATACCTGAAACATTTATTCTCAACAGTTAGAGTAGGATAGCATAGATGAATAAGCTCATGGCTGAGCATTTCTAGTTTTCACAATACGTGGGGTTTTCATCTAGTATTTGGTTTCAGTTTTGAAATAAAGACTCCATGCTCGATGCATATAAGGTACTATTGGCAGGGGAAGTTTGGCTTCAAATGAGGAGCAAAGTTGCAAAAGTTTGGGCCAGATTTGAATGACATTGGTTGATTCCATAACCCAATGGACTAGGCATAGCAAAAAAGTTGTGAATGTCTGTAGAGCGGAAGATTTGCAAGGTCAGGATTGCACAGATGAGAAGAAATGATAAAGGCATGCTAGTATGCAAGTTCTTGATGTCCCACAGGGAAAACATCATCCCCATAAGGAGCCAATGTTAGTCTCTAATTTTGTCTTGGTTTAGTGAGAAACCCTTATCCTAAAACCCTTCTTACCCACACTTCATTTTCTGTTTCTAGTTGTTTTCATTTTTGTTTTTAGCACCTATGGTTTGCATGATCTAAAAATGAAGAAGACTTGAAAAACTTGAATAATTATTGCAAGTGAAATGTTATGTGTTTTAAAGCAACCGGATCAATTTGCAACACATAATAAAGGATTACTTATGTAAAATACACATAGACAG
>SNQJ01S0002310.1:472942-495215 GCA_010110895.2 Picea sitchensis | reverse complement strand
CCCCGGACCGGTTCCACTCTTCCAGTTGACGGATGGACTGTTTCACCCGTCAACAGAACCCTAGGTCAATAAATCAGACAACCCGAGAAGGGATTTGATAGACCAACATGCACTCATATCTATGGTCAATAGGGCATATCATACCCCCTCGACCTTTCTGCCTTTAACGGTGGGGGGGTGTCTGAGTTGGTGGTATTTCCTATGTGGGGCCCTCATAACATGTCGCGTTCTTGTTAACTTGGACCCCTCTCACTCANCCGAGATAACCTCCAAACCACTCTTCCATACCACCTCCGTGCTCTGACACCACACTCCAATACCTTGCCTACACGTCACACTCACGCAAAGTAAATGGTGGCCATCCATCTCAGTGCTTGATTAAGTCCTTGCTGTCGAATTAAGCAGTAAAAGGATGGGTGTAAGGATCAAATCTAACCATTGATCTGGTTCCATGAAATAGAAGTGAGCCATCCGATCCGATGTCCAGACTGTCATCCATCTCATCAGGAGATTAAATCATGATCGTTGAATTGATAAGGGCTCAAGCACTCGTTTGGCCTAGCGTCTAGTCATTGTCATTGGTCATATGGTATAAGATATATAAAGGAAAAATATAAAGCATCATTAAAGATTATAAGCTCGTGTTTTTGCATTATCGGTCACATGTAATGGTTTGACAGAAGCACCTCTAATGATCTCAGTTTATGAAATAATTGCAGAGATTCAGGATCGAGTTAAAAGGATGAAATTGATCCATAACTGTGAACTATTTCTGAAAATTATTCTTGGTAAAGATTATAAAAGTGTGATTATGGTTGAGTTAAATGAAGAGGTGTGATGGTTCCAAACAAAGGGATACATTGTATCACTCTCACATCATTTTGAAAATTATATAAACAAGGAAGAGTGTTGGGTGTTGAACCATTGTTTAAGTTACTTTCTAAAGATATTGAATTTTCTTGGAATGATCGATGTCAACATGCATTTGAGAATTTAAAAGAAAATATTTATGCTACACCCATTTTGAGGGGACCAAATTGGTCTCTTTCATTTCACATTTCCACAGATGCCTCCAACACCACTCGTGGATATTTCTTAGGGAAGAAATAAAACCAATCCTATTATTCCATCTACTTTGTTTGTAAGAACCTCACACCTGCTAAACTTTATTACACTATCACAAAAAAATATTTTTTAGCAATTGTTCATTTGATAAACAACTTTAGGCATTGTATTATTGGTTATGAAGTATTCATTCACATTGATCACTCTACCATTCTCTAATTAATGAAAAAAACAATCACTAATGGTAAGATTACTAAATGTATTTTGTTGTTGTAGGAATTCAATATCACCATTGTAGATCAAACAGGTAAGGAAAATATAATAACATATTTCCTTTCTAGAATACATAATGAAGGTGAAATTACTCTTGTAGATGATATCTTTCTAGATGAACATTTATTTGTTGTTTCCACTCACTATTCATGGTTTGAAGACATCGCTAATTATTTGGCTATTGGAAGGTTACCTCAACACTTGTCTTCTAGGGAGAAACAAAATATTGTTAGGTTAAGTGTTACCTACTCATGGGTTGGTGGTGGTATTTTCTATATCAGACTAGATCTCATCATCTGAAGATGTGTCCAAGAAGATGAAATGTTTTCTATTTTTAAGACATTCCATGATGAGTGGTGTTAGCAGAACTTTCCCAACAAAAATACAACTTATAAGGTATTTCATTTAGGGTACTATTGGCCCACCCTTTTCAAGGATGCCAAGAAGTACATGAAGAGTTGTGATGGTTGTTAGAGAATGAACCGACTAGTTCAAGTTGATGTGATGGCCTTGCACCCTCAAGTACTTATAGAACCATTTGAAAAGTGGGATATGAACTTTCTTGGGCCTATCACTCCAATGTCAAGAAAGAAAAAGTACATTCTTGTATGCACCGATTACATTACTAAGCGAGTAAAAGCCAAAAATTTACTTAAAGCTAATGAATAGTAAGTTTCATACTTTCTTTATGAGGATATTTTCACTCGATTTAGTGTGCCTAGAGAAATTGCCACAGATCAAGGGACACAATTCACGTTGAATCTCATCCAATATATCATCCAACAGTACCAAATTAAACATGAGATTTCTTCTTCATACTGCAAGCTAATGGATAGGAATAATTCACCAATAAAGTCCTAGAAGCCATTTTGAAAAAGAATGTTCAAATTCATCATAGAGATAAGGAAAATCGACTACCTGAAGCATTGTGGGCTTATAGATCTACTTGGAGGAACACTACCAGATTAACACCCTATGAGTTGGTTTACAGAAAACAAGTCTTTCAAAATTCAACATCTCTAAAACGCCATCAATGCGTAGAGCTCGACGATAGCTTTTCAATTATGCAAAAATCACCTCAAACAGAGTTTGTATGCAAAATTTATGGTTGGGAAAATTTTGAGTCAAACCAAGATGAAAAGGAAAAAGTCAACATGGTAAAAGGTGAAACATGTCACCACTACAAGGGTGACATGTGGAAATACCATACAAGTCATATAGTACTAACGTGGTGACCTCATATGGAGACATGTGGAAGGCAGGTGATGTGGCATGTCCAATTGGAAAAGTGACTTGGAAACTCATATAATCCAAATGAACCACTTGTGTGTTGACATGTAGAAAGGATAGACCAATGAGAAACTGCCACATGGAATCCTCCCATTGGCCAATTATGGTTTATGTATATCAAAATTTTATGAGAGTCGACAGGGGTCAAACTCACGACCTCCCATAACCTTACCCAAGGCCTTCTATCGTCGTGCCACCGCATTAGTACTTAACTCTATATGTGGTGAATTTTATTTAAANGCCAATTATGGTTTATGTATATCAAAATTTTATGAGAGTCGACAGGGGTCAAACTCACGACCTCCCATAACCTTACCCAAGGCCTTCTATCGTCGTGCCACCGCATTAGTACTTAACTCTATATGTGGTGAATTTTATTTAAAGTCATATAAATATTTGAATGGTCGAGAAAAGGGTCGAGGGCTAATCCCTTGTTGGTATCTATGATCCAATATAATCGTGACCGAAATTGGTGTTGGTATATCGCATAAACACATACCATAAATATATATATATATATAAACTATATAACAAAAACCAACGCAACAAATGATGGTTGGTGGGGTTTGAACCCCCGACCCGCCAAATAATGCGCCAACATTTGAACCATTATACCATGGGTGCCTCTCATTACGAGGGTTTCCCAAACAATATATTAATCATTTGCCTATTGTTCTAGAGGGAAGTTAAGGGATCGTTCCATTTTTAATGGTGTGTGGAAAGATGTAAAGGTGCACACAAAAACTCATGATTATAAAGATTACGGTATCGAATTTTGTGCCCAAGGGTGACTAGACTTGGAGGTTGTACCGCAATGCATTCCACAAGGTTCTGGCATAGAATTTTATAAATTTTATAACTCATTTTTCACTATTTTTGCAAGGAATTCAGTGATGTACTTTGTTTTTGAGTTTGAGAAACATAGGAAAAGGGCTTTGTAAAACACAAGAATTTGAGCATTAATAAAGAGGTCTCTATTGGAAGAAAACCCGTAGATGTAGCCCGAATTGGGTGAACTCTGTTATCAAACTTGTGTATGTGATTTTAATATTGTTGTTCAATTTACACTCAGTTATTTGCAAGTTAGTCATCCTTAACGTGTTTTTGGAAAGATAAGTTAATTCACATGTAAATTGCAAACAATCAAAATGATCATTTTTGTTTCTAAGTGTTGGAATACTAAGAGAGGGTGTGAATCTGTATGAGAAATTTATACCAATTTTAACCACAATATATATTCTTTCACTTTATCAACAATGTTCAACCATTTATCGTCAATGTATCATCTATGATTTCATTCAATATATCATGAGAATATAATCATAAGAAGAATCACATCAACAACATCACAACAAATATGTAGTACACCAGTGTTTACGTGGAAACTCAAATGGGATAAAACCACAGAATTCTTTCTTATTTATATCAAGAATCCATTCATAAGAAGAACCAACTTCCAAATTCTCTAGCTGCAACTAGAAGGAGGCTACAACCCCCTATTCTTTGGCTCTAACCTGAAGGAAGCTACAACTACCTGAATTTTATGGCCCCTACCAGAAGGAGGCTACAACCCCCTAATTCTCAGGCTCCAACCTAAAGGAAGCTCCAACTCCCTGATTCTCTAGCTCCAATCGGAAGGAGGATATGTTAGCACCGTGTTTTTTTGCAGTTAGAGTTAGTCCTAGATGATTCATAGTTAGTGCGTCAAAGTTTATAAGGTTATTGACCAAATAAATAGTGGATTGAAATCATCGGGTAATGGGTCTAGCCATAAGTTGGTTAAAGAGGTGTAAGCTTCTCCATGTTTAAATCATAAGGGTCCATTTCCCTAAGTCTCAATTCATGTCGAAAAGGTGGAAATTACGTACCAAAATTGAGTCAAGTGGTTAGGATAAAGGTCACATCGAAAGATATTATGAGCATCATTCCCTAATCATGAAGTCAAAAAAGTAAACAATCATGGCATTCCTATCATTTTTACTTTGCACACTTCAAAGTGTACCCTTTGCACGAGTTTGTTGCAAAAATATTCAACCTGCTTTCTAACTTCTCGTCGCCATGGATTTACTGTCCTTTTCCATGATTTAATTATGTATCCATTCAAGCATAAATATCGGTCACCCTTTATGCCTCTCCTTTACTTTCATAGTTTGTGTGTCATTCGTAGTTTTTTCAGCAAGCTCTGGAGCCCTTCACTGTGTAAAAGTTATTTTCTACCAATTGTTACGTAAGCCTGTTGTGTTGATTTTGTTGTGTCTCCTTCATTGTTTTCAACCATTGCTTAAAGTCTTTTGGAGTTCACTGCAAACTAGCATTTTGGAAGAATTGTTTCTTCTCACAGTCATCCTTCTTCCTTCTGAATTCCCTACTGTCGTCCCGAGTTTTCCCACTACGCCAAAGAATTTCGTCTCGCGTCAAGTCTCTCGGTGCTTTTCT
Source organism: Picea sitchensis (assembly GCA_010110895.2). Taxonomy (NCBI): domain Eukaryota; kingdom Viridiplantae; phylum Streptophyta; class Pinopsida; order Pinales; family Pinaceae; genus Picea; species Picea sitchensis. The sequence goes on along the minus strand of SNQJ01S0002310.1, from coordinate 490,151 downwards.
ACCACGCCCAGTTTCCCCACTGTGCCAATTTTCCATCTTTCTTTACTGTCGCACTGATTTTTCCACTGTGCCAGAATTTTTCATCACAATTCCCTACGGTGTCAAATCTATCATTGTTGTTTTCTACTGCGTCGAGTTTCCCCACTACGCCAAAATTTTCTGTCACGCTTTACTGTCACGCCAGGAATTTCTGTGGTTGATTTTGTTTGTCGTGAAAAAATTTTGTTATTGGATTTTCTTGTAGTCTCTTCAAAGTTCACCATTCTATTTTCCACACAGAGAGGGTATCACAATTCATTATCGTGCATGTGAAATAAATATATACCATCATCATGGGAGTTTCCCAAAGCATAAGAAAGAAGGTGAGAAGTGGCAGGGCTGTGAGGTTTGAACCTCAGGATCTAGAGTTAATAAATGAAGACCTGACAATCAAGGGGTATTTTGAACAAGCCGGGTGTATGCATTTCTGCTAAAGGATCAAAGGATATAATGTGAAACTAGTTGAGCAGTTCACCCTCAATTTTACTGGGGTCAATGCGACAATGTTATAACAAGATTTGCCTCACCCCATGCAATCTTTCACAAAGGTCCTTTTTCCATTTCCCTGTATAGACTTGAAGTCCCCTTTTGCAAATCCCAGATCTAAAAACATGATTTTTCCACATATACGTGCCCTGCCCATATTACAACATGCATATACGCAGGTTGCACCACTACATCCCATGTACATCGGGAAATGTGCCCAAAAATAAAAAATGGTGCCAAGTTTCCATGTCACATCACGATATCAATGATCCTTGGCCTTCCATATACTGGAAATGTTTTGACTCGGCCCTTAAGTTCCACTCGAAGGCTATAAATGGGCCAAATCCGAGCTATGGAAAGGAGGATAAAGAATTCAACTTTGAGAGCAAAGTTACTCTAGAGAAATTATTCACTTCACATTGAGTCTGCATCCCTTTGTCCTTTAAGTATGAACACATTGTTCATCCCCCAATATCTACCCTTATTCATTGAGAACTTCATTGTCTCTCTTATATGAGCTTGTCTTTGGTGGAGGATTGAAGTGGTGGATGCCTAGCTAGAAGGAACTTGTTTTCTCGGTTCCGAACCGTGCCAACATGGAAGTTTGTAACTCATTCACTTATGTTGATTACATCTTGATAGAAATACTCTTTTCTCGTCCAATTAATATCTCACAAATAATTGAATTATTATTCCATGGGCATATTTGTTATGAATGCTGATGGATTATGCTATTGAATGTGCTAACATTATATATTATCACCATATGCTTGTGTTTCTTGGTTGTTGAGGACTAGTTGCAGGTATATTTCTTTGGGTCAAGTGCTCAATGGTGAACTTCATCGAACATCTGGACGAGGTAGGCCTCTTATCTTATCTTGTTAGAATATTTGTTTATATAGAATACTTGAGATTAGAGTTGATTTTTACAGTCATTTCTATTTGTTGTGGTTTACCCCTAGCCATAGAGATTTTCCTCGTAACATAATCGGTGACCATACTGGGGAAAGAATCTTCTTTTTCGGGGTTTGGATTGTTTTTCTCCTTAGATTCCTCTCTTTCATATTGATTTTATTGTCGTATGATTTCTTGACAGTCTCTTTTCACTCTGGGTCTGATTTTTTCAACCTTCCCCTTAGCCTAGCTATGTTTTGACACATGTACGCGGGATTTTGTTGGATAGACGCATACATACACGTGATATAGTTTTGCAAGATGCGTACATCAATACTAGGAATAAATCCTATGCTCCCAAAATCAAATATGATCCTCCCCGCAATTCTTCTAGCCTGAGCTCATCCTCATCGATTTCTACTATTCAGGTTCCTAAGGCTCATGATAGTCAAGGAACTACCTCCCCACTCCCCTCTTCCAAATACAATATTCTAAATCAGTTGGTGAACTTTAAAGCAAGTGAAACCCTTCTGGACATGGTTTTCATCCCTGAACAACAAAAGCATCTAAAAAAATTCATGCAAGGAAAATATTTCATTGTAGCCAACCTCTGTGAAGAGGTAGATGAAGAGGATTCGTCTGTAAATAAAGTAGGTGTACATAACTTTAGATACCCTGTAAAAAATCCCCCTTTTTATATTTCTGTAAAGATTATGGATAATATTTCCCATTATTGCCTCATTGACGGTGGTTTGGGCCCAAGTGTAATGTCGAAGATTATTATGGAAGGAGGCTTGTCTTGTACAAATGAAAATGCCAGAAGCATGCTCTCTTATAATATTCTACAAAAAACGACCATAGGTGAAATCAAGGATGTGACCTTGGTTTTGTGCGCACATATTGAAATAAGGACAACCCTTAATATTCAGATAATAGATATGTCATTAAGTAACTACTTGATCATCTTAAGAAGATATTGGAAAGCTTTGACGGGTGGATACCTCTCACTCGATGGGACACACATATCCATTCCTCGGAATGGTAAAAACAGCATAGTCCTTAGAGAGGGAAGGATTTCACCTTACATAGAAAGTGTTCCACAGCCTAATGTGAATTATGTCGAGGAGGACCTAGGAGTGTATTTCATCTTTGTCGAGGAGGATAACACTCCCTTGGAGCAAATAGACTTAAACGACGGTATGTGGCATATGCACTTTGATGGTTCATGCTCCAATGAAGGAAACGAAGATGGTATTATCTTGTACTCTCATGTGGGGAAAATTCATAAATTTTCTTACAAGTTAGATTTTTCTTGCACAAACAATGTCAATGAATTCAAAGCTTCTCTATTAGGCATTGAAAACACCTATAATCTGGGTTGTGGTCACCTTATAGTTTTTGGGGATTCTGAGCTTGTTGTGAACCTTGTACGTAATATATACTCCCCTAGCAACAAGTTGATGAAACATTACACCCAAACTGTTTGGGCACTTATATAGAACCTACTATCTTTCAACATTACTCATGTTGAGAGGGCATTGAACTCAATGGTTGATCGGTTAGTTGTTTTTGCAGCCTCTCCTAATCGAAAACTTCTACCAAAAAGACCTAATTGTACTTTTCAATATCTATATCATCCACATATCCCTGATAATATATAATCATGGAAGTTCTTCCCTAGTGATGAGATAATTTTTGCTTTCATTCAAAATGAACCTTACAAGCCTAAGGAAATTATATCAATGTAAGATAACAAGATTCCCAAGGGCTTGAATCCTCTAGAAAGTTCATTTTCATCGAGTGATGCAGGCAACAAAGAGAAACATAAAGAAGAGGAGTCAAAAAGTAAAGTGGGTGAAACCATTTCCTTGAACATTGGAACACCTGAGTCTCCAAAGAATGTTAAAATAGGTGCCCAATGTTTTGATGAAGAAAAATTGAAGTTTGCCAAACTGCTTGGTGAATTTCAAGATGTTTTTGCTTGGTCTTGTGAGGATCTTCGTGGTTTTGATCCCTCTCTTATACAACATGTCATTCCTATCAAGGAGGGAATAAAACCAGTTAGGTAAAAACAAAGACCTATCAACCCTACACTGGAAGTAACTATTCGAAAGGAGTTGGAAAAACTCTTGAAGGCTATGATTATCTTTCCAGTTAAGTATTCAAAATGGGTTTCTAATTTGGTTCCTGTTCAGAAAACAACTATTCAAATCGGATTATGCATATATTTTCGCACATTAAATCGGGCTAGCATAAAATATCACTTTCCTCTCCCTAATATGGAAATGATTTTACAACAAGTTGCAGGGTCGCAGATGATGTCCTTACTTGACGGTTTCTCTGGTTACAATCAAATCAAGGTAAAGAGGGAAGATAAATATAAAACCACCTTTATTACTCGTTGGGGCACTTTTTCTTATGAACGTATTCCTTTTGGCTTATCCGATGCAGGTGCCACTTTTCAAAGAGCTATGCAAACAAATTTTGACAATTTTATTGGCAAGATCATTCAGATCTATCTTGATGACTTAATTGTGTACTCTAAAAACCGATCACATCATTTTGGTCACATTAAAAGAGTTCTCATGCGATGTAGGAAATTAGGCATTTCTCTAAATCCTTCTAAGTCTATTTTTGGTGTTACCAAAGGAAATATACTTGGTCACATTGTCTCTGATTCAAGAATAAGGATTGATCCTAAAAGGATTGTTTCTATCCTAAATATGCCTGCTCCTACTTCCAAGAAGGAGGTTCAATCTTTTATGGGGGTTATTAACTTTGTCCGTAGGTTTGTTCCTGATTTTGTTTTAATGGTCAAACCAATTCATAATCGTCTTAAGAAAGATCATTCCTTCTCTTGGACAGATGATGTCGAAGTTGCTTTTGTAGGGATCAAGAAAGCAATCAGATCTGCACCAGTTTTGGTGAAGCCGGATTTTGAGAAAGAGTTTATGATATATACTAATGCCAAAGAGGAAGTAGTTTTTGGTATCCTCATGCAAGGTGATGACCAAGGTAATGAAAAACCAGTGGCTTACATGAGTCAAAGCTTGTCTGATGATGAATTTAAATATTCTTTTATTGAAAAACATGCTTTCACTCTTGTTAAAAATGTTGAAAAATTTCGCCACTTCATCTTAGGTAAGCATACGTTGGTAAAAGTCCCTTTACCTACTGTCAAGTTTTTTCTCTCACGGACTTATCTTTCAAGGAACCTTGCACATTGGCTTGCCAAGATCTAGGAGCATGATTTAACTATCATGACTTATACCACCATCAAGGGATGTGACTTATCCCTTCACTTATCTCAACATGTTGAAACTAGTGAATAAATTGATGAATAGGATAGTTCTCTATCAACACTTTTCTACATCGATAATCAGATCCTTCTTGTGTCTAAACATCCTTGGTATAATAATTTGGCTTACTATTTGCAAAACCAAATATGTCCAAATAACTTAGACATTCATCAAAGAAGAATGCTTCATCTTGAATCTGCTAGATATGTCATTATAGGAGACTTCTTGTTTAGAAGATATGTTGATGGTATGTTTCTTCGTTGTGTAAACAATGAGGAAGCACAAAAACTATTGCAAGAAACTCATGGTTCTTCAAATTTTGTTATTCACGTAGGAGGTCATTTTTCTGCTAAAACCACTGCTTTTAAGATTATTAGAAAAGGATACTATTGGACTTCAATCTTTTGTGACTCTTATTTTTTTTCAAGATCTTGTGACAAGTGCCAGAAATTTTCTAGGAAATAATGCCTTTCAGCCATGTCATTACAACCTGTCCTCTCATACTTTCCTTTTTCAAAGTGGGGATTGGGTTTTATTGGTTCTATTAATCCTTCGTCTTCAACAGGACAAGTTTTTATTTTGACAACCACAAACTGTTTTACAAAATGGGTTGAAGTTGTCTCACTTAAACATTCAACAGATGATCAAGTGATTTCTTTCCTTGAAAATAACAACTTTTCCAGATTTGGTCCTCCTTTGGAAATGATTACAGACAATGGTTACGCTTTTATTTCTGCTAAGCTGACCCAATTTTTAGATAAGTTGGGGGTTAAACATTTCACCTCATCAGCTTATTACCCCCAACGAAATGGGAAGGCCGAGTCTAACAACAAAAATCGGGTGAGAATCATCAAAAGGCTTATTGAATATAAGCCTCATCAGGGGCACACTCTCCTCACTTACGCCCTCTGGGCAGATCGAACCACTACCTAGGTGAGCATTGGTTGCACTCCTTTCCAGCTTGTTTATGGTAAAGAATCCATTATGCCTACTGAGCTGGAGCTTTCCTCTTTAAGGTTAATGCTATAGGTCGAAGAATTAAATTCTTCTAATGTTTCACAAAGGATGAATTCCCTCCTGGCTTTAGAGGATCAAAGGACATTTGCCTTGGGTAATATAAAAAGGAGACAGCAGATTGTTAAGAAGTACTTCAAAAAGAGTGTCAAAACTATCAAATTCAAAGTCAATGAGAAAGTATTGTTGTGGGATTCATCTCATGCTGATAGGGGAAGACACTCAAAGTTAAAAAAATTATGGTTGGGTCCTTTCAAAATCCCTTTTGTCCTGGGTGAAAACTCTTACATTATAAAGGATTTGCAAGAGCAATTGTTTTCCTACAGTACTAACGATTCTCACTTAAAACACTATGTGGAACCAACTTGAAGAGTTTAACGTTGTTTGGATTGTTTTGTATTTTAGTAGTTCAATTCTGCTTTCATTTTAGTAGTTTTCATTTCTTCTTTTTCAATTTTGCTTTTACAATAGTTTTCAATTTTGCTTTCATTTTAGTAGTTTTCTTTCTATTGTTTTCATTTTTGTCTTTCCATTTATGTTATGACATTTCTTGTTTTTCTTCTTTTGATTTCAATTTTTGTCAAGAATAAAATGTTGGATCAGTTCTGCCACAATGACACTCCTGCAAAGTATTGTTAGTCAATAACAATCAAGCTTACACGGTTGTTATGATGTTCCCCCTAAAGGCATCATTGAATTTTTTTTCTGCTTTCACTGTTGTTCTATGAGATAGTTGGTTACATCCTGCTTCTGATTTCCATTTCTTCATCCATTTCGAGATTCAAAAGAGCAAGTCCAGAAAAATTTTCTCCTTAAAGTCGAGAACAAATTGTGGTTGAATTATTATGCTTATAGGGATAAATCTCCTCATACTTAACACTTTCTATGAGTTATTCCCAAATTCCCAGTCATTTTTCCATTAAATCTGCTCACTTCCCCCTGTTGCATAATCTTTCTGATTTATATCTTCTTGGTATGATGTTACTTGGTCTACGAAACCAAACACTCTGAGTTCTTAATCTATTGGAAACAAATTTCCTTGTGGAGTCGCCAGTTTGTTGATGATTAAAATCACAACAAGTAATTTCGCCTACAAAGTATTTCTAAATCCCTATTATTTAAACTATGCTAATAATATAATACTAGTAGGTGGGACCCCCTTGTAGACTGGAGGCTCAAAGATAGACATATCACACATTTTATATTGTTGTTTTGATGTTGCTTACACAGTCCTATATGGTTGAAAATGAATTATTGGTTTCATTTTGACATGGTAACATGTGGATGATGCATTTTATGGGATGTTTCTGCAATATAAAGCATTATTTGTATGTTATGATGGGCATATATTTACAGTTTCTATGACTTGATCATGTCACAAATCATCGTGATCTACTACCTGACCACATGCACACAAGAAACATGTTAGTAATAACATAATCAAAACAAAAAAAATAAACTAATGAAAAGGTCCTAAAAGGAAAGGATCTATGTTTGAGTTATGTTAAGGATTATATGCATATGAAAAGGTGTTAGTGTTAGACCTAACTATTATATGCTTGGTTAGTCGCTTTGCGATTTTCATTTGATTGTTTTGGGTGCATATAATATTGTAATACATATGGTATGGCATAAGAGCTTGGAAAAGGTTAACGTGAATGTTTTGGGTGGCACATTGGGCAAAGAATATCATCGCAGATTTCAATGGTTTGGAAATTGATTACATGGTTTAAATGATATGGTGAGTGTTGGTTGTATTGTACTTCATAATTGAATAGGATAGGAGATGGAAGCGATGTACAGTAAATGCACGTCACTCCATACTCCCCCCATCAGGTCATCACCCTAGTATTTATCTTTGTTGCATTCAGTCTGTTGGTGGTTAAGCTCTGCATTTCAGGCTTGGGAAGAAAATGCTCGACCAGCTTTCCCTTTTAAGATCTTTGTTACAGGTATGGTTCTTTTTCACCCCATCCATGAATTATGCTATGTGTATGAACAAACAATGTCTCAGTAATGGTTGGGTTTTTAATTTCCTGAGAATTGCAACTGTGTAAATGTGTGTTATTTCTCTCTGAGATGATTGTGTAATTGTTCGGATTGCAAGAAAAATAATTGGTTCTTGTTTGAGTTGTGCATTCATTGGTTTCTCTGTTGGTTAAAGCGTGGTGGGTCACAGTGGAAAATAATTTGATTGGTTGTATTATCGCTCTTTGTTTTAATGGTGGAGGGTTTGTGCTCTGTGTATTATTGTCGGTTGCTTCCTCACAGTCATGAGGGTAACCCTGTCTAGTCGTGTTCATACTGCCATTTGGTTGCTATTTATTTTTCATACCAGATTCATGGTCATGGGCTCAGTGTCTTGGCACCAAATTATCTCGAAATTTTTTCTTAGGGTGGCCATAGTGTTGATATATACCGTATGGTTATGGAGTAATATGAGTTATGCCTCGGTGTTATGCATCCTCATTGGCATTGTTGTCAAATGGTTCGGCTCTTGAGAAAATAGATAGAGGTTATATCTCTGTGTGTCATTGGAAACCGTCATTGTCCAGTGGACGTTCACCTCTCCTCTGCAAACATAAGCGCACTATGTGCATCATTTTTTCTACCCTACATGTCGTTGTTTCCTCTATGGCTAATTGTTGTTCCATTGCCCAAACTGGAAGTTATAAGGAAACCATGTGTCTTCTATTGTGTTGTATCGAAGGGGTCTTTGCCTTCGGTTGATATGCCTCTAAGGACCTCCAGTTCTCTATGCTATTGATGAATGAGTAGGCTCTTGATTGTCTCCATGTATTTGTTGTGATAGATCCTGATTTAAATATCCAACTATTCTTTCTCCTATCGGGCATATTCTTGGTTTTCAAAGATTGGTTATCAAGTGGAGTGGTCATGAAAGTTTTCATCGAGTTCCTATCTCATCTTTCTATGTTAAATTGGTCGAAAGGTTTTGATTTGGAATGAGTAATAATATACAGTCAAGGGATGCCTCTTTTTTGTTTTACTCCCGATCTCTTTGTTCTTACAGCATTGTCTTGATTGCAAATTGGATATTCCTGTGTGTTTCACTAAGCCCGATCAGGGTTATAGATGATTATGGAAATGGTGATTGTGTTTATTTCATTATGTTCACTATGCGTGTATTATTGAATCATCGTGCATATTGGAAATAGTTACATCGACAGTGATGAGGTTTGAAGTTTTATGAGGACCGTGGTTTCATTACAAAACCTTATTTGTTGATATAATGAAGAAAGTATGTAATCGGGCATGTTTGGAAGTCTGTTCGATTTGGAAAGGGACCTGTGCATATGTTTTAATTGGCCGATTATGAATTGATATAAATTGTATGATATTTTTGTAGTGATGCATTATGGGATAGAGGTGGAGAAATGGTGTTGTGTGTTTTCTTTAAATGCTTAAAGGGAAAGAAAATAAATTAAAGACCAAGCACTTTCTTAACAGGATTGTTGAATGGAAAGTTGTTTATGATTGCACGGATTATTCTAAATTGAGAATTTTGAGAAATTTAAATGTTGTGATAGCAAACAATTTGATACACGGTGAGTGTTGAGATGGTGTTGGTATTTTTTGTATTGAGTTTAGTACAGAGTTATGTTTTACTCGATTTTTTTTATGAACAATATTCGTTATTTCCATTCCATTCTCTCACTTTTTCGCACATTACAAATCCCCTCACCTTCCCAAATTCACTATTCACGCCCTGTTCTTAAAATTAAATTATAGTTAAATAAAAACTTTGTATTATAGCAGTTGAAGGATGGCACAGGGATGAGTTACAGTTGATATGTTTTGTTATTACAACACAGTTGATTGTTTGATGATTTGTTGAGAAGTAATCATGATCTACCCCCTTCATTTTACCACTTTTTGCTCAATACAATCCCTCATATATCCCAGAACCCTTATTCACCCCTTGCTCATTGACAAGTATTAAACGATTTTTATGGATTGGATTGCATGAGTCTGATGTGTTGATGAGCCAAACTTTGTTTCATATTTAAAGAGATGTCATGTATGGTTTGTTGAAGAAACTAGTTGCTAATAAATAATGCATACAGGAATGAGCTTCTTCAGCAGAGGTATCCATGGCCGGAATAATAGAGGAAGAGGAAATTGGAACAGGGGCCCTATAAGGCCAAGGTTTTCTATACATTTTGATGCAGACTCAGAAGAGTTGAACCAGCTATTCCAAGCTGGGTTTTTCAACTGGATTGGACAATGAATGGTCCAACCTAGGCCAGAAAGACCTTTCCAAGCCTTACAAGTCCTTGGTATCCCAGTTCCCCCTCATGTCTCATTACAACCTGAAGTCCTTGAAAATGACGGATGGCAAGAGATTGTTCACCCGACAGTCTCCCAACATCATGGTTGGCCCAATTTGTCTCTGTAAATCCTAACCTTGTACAATATCTACTGCAAACAGATATTCAGAAAAAGAACAAAAAAGATACAATGGCAAATACAAACATTACACAGAGATTTTCCCCTTGGAAACCTAAACCGGGAAAAACAACATATTCTCTATTATTCATCATGTTACAATGTTTACAATACAAAATACATATAGGAGCTATCGGCATCCAAAAACCTAACCCAATGACCTGGATTAGTCCAAAACCCTAATTCCTTAACCGGAAATAGAAAACCATCAGCAAAGAAACCATGTGCCGAAAAACCACCTAAATATAATGTGGTCCCGAAAAATGCAGTCCCGATGCAGATTTATTTTTTTTCGGGGGCACTTCCCCTGAACCCCTGCACGCCCGGGGAATACGCTCAGACACTAAAACTCATGAAAATAATATAACACATACCCAATAGTCTCTACCTACTCCTCCTCCACAGGTTAACCCAATTTTCCAAGCCTCCCTTGCACACTCACCAGTACATTCTTCCCATGCAAGCAAGAGATTAAAATTGAATCCCACCCTGCACAAGATAAAGGAAAAGTTGTTGTTGCCCCCTCCTCTCCCTCAAATGACTATGCAAAATACATTTCATCCTGCTTGCATTTGAGATATGATTTCTCTCATGTTATGAGTGAGATCAAGCCTAAAGGCTCCACATAAACTAAGGAAAATTCAGAGAAATCAAAGGGAGACAACAACAACAAGAGGAAAATTTCCTCCCAGAGTGGCAAATATGGATTTTGAGTGTTTTTATTTATTGATTGTTGAGAACAGTTGACTATTGAAGTTTTTGGACAACATACTATTTTTGGATATGTTGGATATTATATTTTTTGGATATGATTTCAAATATCATTGATATTAATTTTCAAAACTATGAGAGTGATGATGGGAACCACAAGGAGGGATGTGTTTGATTGATTAACTATTTGTGTTATGTTTGTTAAGAAACTAAAGGGATTCACAAGGGGTCCCACCTACTAGTTATTATTTATTAAAGACCTTTATTATTATTTTATTATTTTTCCCCCTAAACTAAAAGTTAGTTGAGTTTTGATTAACTTAACTAAAAGAGGTAGTTTAACTACTTCAACTAATTTTGATTGCTTAAAGGGAAAATGAGAAGGAGGAATAAGAGAAGAATAGAAGGAGAAATCATACTAAGGTCTTCTCTTGAGATTTATTGAGATAGTTCAGTTTTCATTCATTCTTTAATTCATGGAAAGCCTAATTCTTTTTTATGACAGCAGGGTCCTATTGTAGACAGCAAGATTCAAGGATGAATTACATCATTCAGACACTTGTTTTTCATAGGTGTTCATCTATCTTTGATAGTCTATGTAGACTTGTTTGTTTGTGAATTAAATTTCATGACTGATAAAGGATATTTTGCAGAGTCGAGTGGGTAGCAATATGTGGAAAGTTGATCCAGCTTTTAAAGTTCAGTTTTTTTACTTTTTGTCTCAAGTCCTTTTGTATGGTTTTCATCGAGGACATCTATGTTTGACTTTGGTCCAAACTTCCTCAGGGAATTTTGTAAAGAGAACAATTCTTTTGATAAATTGGAATGAAATAAGAGGTTGTTTTCTGTCTCATCTGTGTTAATCATTGACTTGTTATTTTTGCTTATGTCTCTACATTTACTTCTGCATCTGTTATATTTAGAAAATTACATAAATATTGAATTTTTCAGCAATCTTTTAATTATAAGAAAATCATCCTAAGCCCTTATAACCAATACTTGTGGATTAGGAAACAATTTTTGAGGCTATAAACATAGGGTGATATTCTTGTCTATCTTTCGTTAGCCAAGAAAGATCTGAAAATGCTTGAGTAAGATAATTTCATATCTTTACCTCAGCACTTACTATCCGCAGGAAAATGGACAGGTAGAGGCCGTAAACAAGTCTGTCAAGACCATTTTGCATAAAACTGTCATCCAGAGAAAATGTGACTGGCATATCATGCTATATCCCGCACTTTGGGAATAACGAACCTTGGTCAAGACTACCACCGCCTTTTCTCCTTTCCAGATAGTACACGGTGTGGATTCTATCTTACCTATTGAATGCAAAATCCCTTCTCTTAGATTTATAGTTGCACTCCTCCCTGTTTCCAGCCCAACATATTTTTAACGTTTTATATCAATTAAATGATCTATGTAGCTACCTAACTAGGGGTCATACATTTTTCTGTTCTTCATAAGCATTTTTCAAAATGACAATTGTAAGTTGTCGCTTTTCCCTTATTTTTTTTCATGCTTTGTCATGAATGAAAGCATGAAAACTTATGACTGTGTTATCATTCTATCCGAAAAATTTACGAAAGGCAAAATGTCTCTACAGTTTATTAATGAAGCCTTGTTCCTTGCTATGAAGACTATTCTCTTTGTTTCGATTCCTTGAATACCAAACATGCTTAGGGATTGTAAGTTATATCAACAAAATATTTTTTGATTTAAGCATTGATATGGTTTTTTATGTGATTCTTGGTCATATGTTTTCTCATCCCTAGGCTTTGATTTACAAGTTTCAATCTACCTAACCTTATGATCGGACCCACTATGTTGCACACTTATTATCATTTTAATGCTCTAGTCATAGTTGTACTTTATGAGAGGTGGCAATACGATTACAGTCAGATCATCATTTCAAGATTTTGTCTCAGGCTCTGCAACGCCCCTCCCATTCATTTCAATTCATTGCCTATCTTTTCATTATGTATTTTTCCCATACGCCATAGACTGTTGATGGTTTTTGGGCCTGGAGTATAGCTCTGCTCTACTCTTACAAACCCTTCATACTTATAGTGATCTCTTTCTTCCTTCATGACTGTTGGTCTGTTGAAACCTTATGGCCCTTTTCGTCTGAGTAGGTCCGAACAACCCTGAAGTTTCACACATTTGTTGTTACTTAGTAGAGTTTAATCTCATTTTTGCTTGTTGGAGACACGATTTTGCGGGAGGGATTCTGAGAAAACCACTACGAATTAGACAAAACCCTTTAAAACCCAAAACCAAAATGAGCCATTTTATCTTCATTGTGGGCAGTGTCTCTAGAAAATGGATATTTGCAGAGATATGCTTTGACCTTTGGAGGTAATTTTCTCAAAATTTCTGTTTCGGTCAAGATAAGTGCTTTAGACCTAAATTGTTGTATGAAAAACCTCATACAAGGGCATTTTATCAAGCTTGATAAAAAAATAAAAAAAACCCACAGGAAATAGTGGGAATGTGTTAACATGCAACCATGTGTTCCCTCAATCAACAGTTCTGGGCCTGCGGTGTGAAGTCTGTTTATCCTGGATTGATAGATACTATACCGACATACCCATCTTACAGTCACGGGTTAAATATCTCACTGGTCAAATCGGTGCCTTAACCAGTAAAAACCATAGGCTCGAGTCTCTCTTTCAAGGAAAGGAAAAACATATGAAGACTACAGGCAATGTAATATTTAAAAATGTTGAGGCTACAATAGGCATAGTAAATTCCAAGATCGTTTGATATGATTTGATCTTACAGTTGGAGGTATGATCCTTTTATCTTAAAATAGGATTATTTGTTAAAACTAGATTGCTTTGTTCTTACAATAAATTGGATTTCATTTACTAAAATAACTAGCTATAGAATCACAAGATTTTGTAGCCAATTATGTTAATTCGAAATTTGCAAATTAATGGTTGAATATGTATCTAAATCATTATATTTTTCCTTTTACTTTCAGGATATTCAGGAGTTCATGGTTACCAATTGATCTGAGGCTTCTTTGAGACTTGCCAGTCATGTCTTTGATACATTTTGTATGAACAGAAATAAACTTTTGTTATCTTTAGAGGATTTAGTAGGATCTGGGTGGTTTTATCCCCCTTTTATTTTTGTAATCAATATCTGATCTCAGAAGAGGAAACAATTACCTCTCTGAAGGCTTTATAAACCCATTATTTTTGTAATCTGGGCATCCTGGCATGGGGCTAGTTGTGAACAACTTATACTCGAATTTGGACATAACAAGTATTTGCATTATGCTTTAGCCATTTGTAAATGGTGTTGTTGTCTATAATTTGTTTATCTTGATAATTTGATGACTGTTGATAGCTTTCGTCTTTGCAGATTATTATGTCGTCAAGATAGTTATTCTTTCATTGTTCACGATTTTATGCTTCAGTTATATGAAAATAGTGAATGATCATTCAATTCGTATTATAAGGTTTACCTTAAACATGTTGATTGATTAAATGCAAGTTGTAACTTTTGGATTTATCTTATGCGTTATTACGTGTAGTCTATTATATCACATTTATTATTTTGCGTCCTATCGTTTTATCAATTAAATACACCAGTCAATGTACAGTTTGGCGTTTATTCCAAACAGTGTGAAGATGCATAACAGATTTATCTCGTGGATGGACTGATGTACGATTTATACAAACAGTTGGATGCATACTCTTCAAGTGATTAATAGATTAGTTTGTTCCTTTTTATTTGCTTATTTATTGTAGAAAGTCTTATATGTAGTATAATTTTCACTGTCTATATTTTTCTGTTTAAATTGTAGTTTGATATTTGATTTTACAGATGCATATAGATTAAAAACAAACCAAAAAGAGATAGTACTTTTTGCCTTCTTTATCTACATTCATCAAAAGGAACCATTTTTACATTTGATTTTCTATGAGTTCAGATTAAAACTCATAATTTGTATATCTTGTATATATAAATTAGATAAACAGACCTATCATATAAATATTATTTAAATAAGTTTTATATATATATGTACATATATGTATTAGTAATTAGTAATTAGTGAGTTATTGTGTTTCTTTGTTTTATTTGTTTGTTTCTTTTAGGATTTTAGATTGGCCAACGGAGCCATTAAACCCGTCAGAGTGAGTCAATCCAAATGGCTTGGGTTAATTAGACAACCTCGGACCGGACTCGCTCTTCCAGTTGACGAGCGGTCATTTTCTCCCGTCAACAAATGGCACTAGAAGGAGGGTCGAATGACAAGCTGGCCTTGTAGGAGACTTTATTTTAAATGTATTCAATTTCCCCATGGCTCCCCAAATCATTGTGTTAGAACATGCTTTCCACTTCTCATTACCCGATGTTCCCAACGAGACAGTCTCTCGCTTGTCCAAACTCACCTTTGATGGTGGAGGCAATACATCTGCTAAAGACCACCTTAACAAGTTTTGGTGAAAATGCATCAAACATGACATTTCAGATTTAATCATTTTATGCAGATTGTTCTCTTTTACTTTTAGAGGTCGGATTAAACATTGGTTTGAGTCCTTTCCAACATGTCACATTTTTTATTGGTTTCAATTTGTAGATGAATTTCTATATGCTTTCGAAATTTATGATTACAATCAATTATGTGAAGAATTCCAGACTTCGCTAATCAATGGTGATTCATCTGCGGAAGACTTTTCGACAAGAATCTATCATATCCTCTGTAAATTTAATCTCGATGACATGTCATCTGTATTAAATATCTGATATGATGCTTGCGTCCCTTCCATCCAGTCATATTCAATCGCGAATGAAGAACCAGTTACAAATCCTATCACTCAATTGCGAGAAGAATTTAGTTCACACAATGAGAGGAATCCATCCGAAAATTTTGAACAAGCAAGGGAGGTAGAATCTATTGACCAGGTTCTTACCAACAACCAAACTGGTTTTTCCTCTGAATCATTATATTTTCAGTCTTCGACCATCGTGGAAGAAGATTCGATTCTTGGTCGAGTTGAATATCATCATTCTTGTAACTCATGCTCTAATCGATATTTAAACTCAGTCATTGAAGAACACTTAAGCGACGAAAATCATCTTAAACATTCTAACAATCCTATGAAACTGATTAGAGAAGAAGATATGCAATTGGAAGGAGAAACCTTAAACCTTCATCCTCAAAATGTACTTTATCCACAGGAAAGACTATAAGTTTGTCACATAAGTTTTGAATTATCTATCATACGAGAGGAAAATCTATATGATCATATTATGTTGAAGAATTTATCACCAAAACAAAGTGAGATTTTTAAAGAAAGTGAAGAGAAATGTCTTGAGAATATTATTGTTAAATATTATAGTTCAAGAGATTCTTTTCAGGTGCTTATTTCTGATTCCTTTTATTATTTATATCCTAATCTCTTCTTAGATTCTGGTGGACTTGATACCTTACCTACAACATCCTACTCTTTTCCGCCACAATCGTATCCTTTCAATATGCCAAGATTTGATGAAATTAATTCCAAGCATAACATTGATAAAATTGGATTTGATGCTTGTTCACTTTCATCACTCACATGGGAAAAGGACATGTTGCGAGATGATTTTACACAGTTTATTGTTGAAAAAGACAATGCACTCTATCTTATGGAGATCAAACATTCTACGTTGCATATTCGTTCTTTGATTAGCTCAAATTTTAATGTTTATGCTTCTTTGAAATGATCAATCTCATCAAAGGAAGTATTTAAACCAATGATCTAATTGATGTCACGAATCCTCTTATGATGAGTTCCCCATTGATATATTTGTTTCATCAAAGTCATGGTTTGCATCCTCATTTTTGTGACAGGATCTTAGGATGGCTTGAATATTCGTATATAAAAAAACTTCATAATAAATATAAAGTTGTGCTTGCTTTGTTTTTACCTAAGTATCTTGGAAGTAGGTGTGACATATTCCTTTTAGATCCTCCATGTGAAGAAATTAATAAACACTTAGAGAATTGTCAGGAGAATGGGGCATTTCAGCCTTGGCTGATGGTTATTTCATTTCCTCATAATCTTGACAAGTTTTTCAAACTTACTTACACTCGCCCATGCCATTATGACCCTTATCATGACAAGATTGCACAATGGTTGGAGGATTCATACATAAAAAAAATTCAAGGGAATGGTAAGATCATGCTTACTTTGTTTCTAAATGATGATTATGAAGGTAAGTGTGATATATTTATGTCATTTTTTGATATATTACCATTCTTGTTAGTAATGTTTGATTTTGTTTCCATTGCAGGATTGGAGTTA
>SNQJ01S0002310.1:438522-472892 GCA_010110895.2 Picea sitchensis | reverse complement strand
AGGGAATGGTAAGATCATGCTTACTTTGTTTCTAAATGATGATTATGAAGGTAAGTGTGATATATTTATGTCATTTTTTGATATATTACCATTCTTGTTAGTAATGTTTGATTTTGTTTCCATTGCAGGATTGGAGTTACTCCAATGGATACATTGGAAGCATGAATTCACGTAGTATTCTGATTTGTTTAGTAGTTAGGGTAGGTTTAGGAATAGGTTTTCTTTCAATTTTATTCCTCACTATTTATCTTTGTAATAATGCAGTCATGAATGCAAGTGGGCGCACCACAAGAACCATAACATGATTATTGTCAGGGAAGTCTGCATAATCCTTTTCTCTCTGCTTTTCGTTGAATATTTCTTTTCAAAGTCGCAGTATTATTATCAAAATCTTAAATTGAAAGTAAAGAGATAAATAAATCTGAATTGTAAATTCGACCCTGACCCAAGGTGTCATGAATAGGATTGCTTTCACATTGACAAGGATTTTTCCTATTTTTATTTTTTTTTTAGTTTCCCAAGGGATTTTTCGCATGATGTTTTCAGACCCATCTTTGTATATATTTTTCTGTTTTGACTTCTTTGCTTTCCATTTCTCTTTGTTGGTTTGTTTTTTTATTTTCATTTTTGTTTATTGGCCTTTTTGAGTTAAACGTGTCTGTATTACAGTCTAGCTTAGAAAAAAAGAACAGGATGCTTCATCTCGAAACAACTGTCAAAGGCTATCAAAGCATCAATTGTTGCCTTTCTCTGAAATTGTAGGCTAGTTAAAGATGATATTTTGTTTGAAAGTTGATTTCTCAGTTTCAATTTGCACTTGAAAGTATTCACGATTATCTTTAAAAAATCTCTTTACGTTGTCCCTGTTTTTTAAGAAAGCAACTCAACGATGTCTCCCTGTCCTCAAAAATTAGTTTTATTAATAAACTATTTTTCAGATCTTGATGAAGGTTAGCAAGAAAAATTTAAAGACCTGTGAAATATTAAGTTGTGTTAAAAAAATGGAATTTTCAGTGTCACCCCTCTCTGTTGAATATCTTTAAAACTATATCAGAATGTGAATAATTTCTCAGAGAGCTGTGGGAAGTGTTTGTAAACCCGTCAGGACACTGAACAGGTCTGTTGGAAACGGGTAAATTCATGCATGACACCAAGACAACTTCGTCGGGGTACTCAACAGGTCTGCTGGTAGCGAAGCGATGTCAAGTAAAAGAAAATTCTCAGGTATAAATCTTGTCTTTGGCCATAATCATCCTTCATTATGATTTGAAATTTCTTGGACACGACACAAACTTCAGAGTGGGTTAATTGACATCCCTGTCAAGGCTATGGACACCTGCTGGTAGTAGTGGCCCTGTCAATAGTATTGGAGACATTAACTTAAATGTCGAGGCTTTATTTTGTGAAGTCTGTCACCTGATTTCGTTCTTTTTAACGAAAGATATCTTAAACTGGACTGCGTCATGATTATTAAAGATGTTCAAATAACCTTTCATTTATTCTTTGATTTGAAGTCTTTCAGATTTCTCTGACCTGAACTCGTTCCTATTACAGAGATAAATGCTTCCCCCAGCATGTCTCCATTGTTGGCATCCCAACATATTTTTAACTTTTTATATCAATTAAATGATCTATGTAGCTGCCTAACTAGGGGTCATACATTTTTCTGTTCTTCATAAGCATTTTTCAAAATGACAATTGTAAGTTCTCACTTTTCCCTATTGTTTTTTCATGCTTTGTCATGACTGAAAGCATGAAAACGAAGCATGAAAAATTACGACTGTGTTATCATTCTATCCGAAAAATTTACGAAAGGCAAAATGTCTCTATAGTTTATTAATGAAGCCTTGTTCCTTGCTATGAAGACTATTCTCTTTGTTTCGATTCCTTGAATACCAAACATTATTGGGGATTGTAAGTTATATCAACAAAAGATTTTTTGATTTAAGCATTGATATGGTTTTTTGTGTGATTCTTGTTCATATGTTTTCTCATCCCTAGTCTTTGATTTACAAGTTTTAATCTACCAAAACTTATGATCGAACCCACTATATTGCGCACTTATTATCATTTTAATGCTCTGGTCGTGGCTGTACTTTATGAGAGGTGGCAATACAATTATAGTCAGATCATCATTTCAAGACTTGGTCTCGGGCTCTGCAATGCCCCTCCCATTCATTTCAATTCATTGTCTGTATTTTCGTTATGTATTTTTCCCATACGCCATAGACTGTTGATGGTTTTCGAGCCTAGAGTATAGCTCTGCTCTACTCTTACAAACCCTTCATGCTTACAGTGATATCTTTCTGCCTTTGTGATTGTTGGTCTGTTGAAACCTTATGGCCCTTTTCGTCTAAGGAGATCCGAACAGCCCTAAAGTTTCACACATTTGTTGTTACTTAGCAGAGTTTAATCCCGTTTTTGCTTGTTGGAGACACGATTTTGCAGGCGGGATTCTGAGAAAACCGCTACGAATTAGACAAAACCCTTTAAAACCCAGAACCAAAATGAGTCGTTTTATCTTCTTCATGAGAATTTTCTCCAGCAAATGGATATTTGCAGAGATATGCTTCGACCTTTGGAGGTAATTTTCTCAGAATTTCTGTTTCGGTCAAGATAAGCGTTTTTATTTTATTTTTTGTTACAGACCTTGCTACAGCGCTAGATAAACCCTTGATAGAGAAGCCTCTCGGGCTATCAAATTTCAGGCCTGAATTGTTGTATGAAAACCCTCACGCAAGGGAATTTCCCAAATCCCTTTATCAAGCTTGATAATAAAAAAAAACACAGGAAATAGTGGGTGTGTGTTAACATACAGCCATGGGTTCCCTCAATCAAAAGTTCTAGACCTATGGTGTGAAGTTTGTTTATCCTGGATTGATAGATACTATACCGACATACCCATCCTACAGTCATGAGTTAAAGCTCTCACTGATCAGATCGGTGCCTTAACCAGTAAAAACCATAGGCTCTAGTCTCTCTTTCAAGGAAAAGAAAAACGTATGAAGACTACAAGCAATGTAATATTTAAAAATGTTGAGGCTGCAATAGCCATAGTAAACTCCAAGATTGTCTAATATGATTTGATCTTATAGTTGGAGGTATGATCCTTTTATCTTAAAATAGGATTATTTGTTAAAACTAGATTGCTTTGTTCTTACAATAAATTGGATTTCATTTACTAAAATAACTAGCTATAGAATCACAAGATTATGTAGCCAGTTATTTTAATTCAAAATTTGCAAATTAATGGTTACCAATTAATCTGAGGCATCTTTGAGACTTGCCAGTCATGTCTTTGATACATTGTGTATGAACAAAAATAAACTTTTGTTATCTTTAGGGGATTTATTAGGATCTAGGTGGTTGTATCCCCCTTTTATTTTTGTAATCAATATCTGATCTCAGAAGAGGAAACAGTTACCTCTCTGAAGGCTTTATAAACCCATTATTTTTGTAATCTGGGCATCCTGGCCTGGGGCTAGTTGTGAACAACTTATACTTGAATTTGGACATAACAAGTATTTGCATTTATGCTTTAGCCATTTGTAAATGTTGTTGTTGTCTATAAATTGTTTATCTTGATAATTTGATGACTGTTGATAGCTTTCGTCTTCGCAGATTATTATGTCGTCAAGATAGTTATTATTTCATAGTTCACAATTTTATGCTTCAGTTATATGAAAATAGTGAATGATCATTCAATTCGTATTATAAGGTTTACCTTAAACATGTTGATTGATTAAATGCAAGCTATAACTGTCGGATTTATCTTATGCTTTATTACTTGCAGTCTATTATATCACAGTTATTATTTTGCGTCCTATCATTTTATCAATTAAATACACCAGTAAATGTATAGTTTGGCATTTATTCCAAACAGTGTGAATATGCACAGTAGATTTATCTCATGGATGGACTGATGCAGGATTTATACAAATAGTTGGATGCATACTCTTCAAGTGATTAATAGGTTAGTCTGTTCCTTTTTATTTGCTTATTTATTATAGAAAGTCTTATATGTAGTATAATTTTCACTATCTACATTTTTTTGTTTAAATAGTAGTTTGATATTTGATTTTACAGATGCATATAGATTAAAAACAAACCAAAAAGAAATAGTACTTTTTGCCTTCTTTATCTACTTTCATCAAAAGGAACCATTTTTACATTTGATTTTCTATGAGTTCAGATTAAAACTCATAATTTGTATATCTTGTATATATAAATTTAATTAAACAGACCTATCATATAAATATTATTTAAATAAGCTGTATATATGTACATATTATTATTTAAATGTCAGTGATATATGTACATATATATATATAGCATATATATATATATATATATATATATATATATATTAGTAATTAGTAATTAGTGAGTTATTGTGTTTCTTTGTTTTATTTATTTGTTTCTTTTGGGATTTTAGATTGGCCAACGGAGTCGTTAAACCCGTCAGAGTGAGTCAATCCAAACAGCTTGGGTTAATTAGACAACCCCGAACCGGACTCGCTCTTCCAGTTGAAGAGAGGTCATTTTTACCCATCAACACTACCTGACACTTTCGATCTTGAACGACGCCCCCTGCACCTAGAGAGCCTTGATGAGCAGCGTTGAGACACCTCTATGACTATTGAAGCGAATAGAAGACATGTCAATGTCCAATATGATAAGTTTGTATGTCCTTGGTTGTAGGTTGAGGGTGAATTGGTCCTGTTATTTGATCAAGCCAAAGAACCACTGGGGGCAGGCAAGTTTAAACCCATGTGGCATGGTCCCTATATCATGCGATGTGTATTAGAAAAAGCATCCTATGAATCAGAAGATTATGGAGGGAACATGTTGGTTGATCCTGGGAATGGACTCTACTTGAAAACATATTACTCTTGAGCCCCAAGATTGGGCGTAACTCTTTGTATACTAATGTAATTTAGTGTATATATCTTTTCCCTTTATTTTTTGTCTTCATTTTTCTTATCAAGTTTTCCCTTGGTTGGCAGATGTCAATGGATTCTTCGGTCTACTTAGGATTCGCAGACGGAGCCAGTCTTCATACACGGAACTTGGCTTTCGTCGCTTGGGTTGTTTAATCACCCGAGGGTCTACTGGTGTCTTCGGGTCACGTATGCCTAGGGCCATCCATGAACAATGTGGCCAAATATAGCATCGTTATATAACTTTTCTGTGATGCCATTTGACATGGTATTTGTTCTTTGGACATTCTCCTGGATTCCCAATTAGTAGTATGTCAGTTGAACCATAGTTACCGTCTGCGTGACCCTACATTACTCCGACGATTCCTATGGGTACACCTTTTAGAATGACAGTTTGATTTTATTACTTATCATCACATACCTAGGAGTTCTAATTGTATATATGATGCATATGCTAATTACATTTTATATTGGCATTTTTCACATAACTAAAGAAAAGAAAACATTCTCATTAATGTACACATTGTAACATAAGTAAAGCTGAAGAACCATTTTTTTATATATATTTCAAAAATATGATGTTTATAGTACAAAATTGGGGCTAACACCCTTAATACACATATACATCCGATAATACAAAAATCATGACATCTATGCCTGTGGCGCTGAATGTGTGTCATGATAACAAACTAAGGTGTTTGTGAGATGCTGAAAGAGTCACACCCAATTTCTAGGCACGCCTACCACTTGTCGTTGCATAGCCTCCAACAAATCCTCCACCTGAACTATCGGAATCCTTTGTGTCAAACGAGACAGGTTTCCATGCACATTTTGAAGGACTCTCTCTGCTTCTCCTCTCGCTGCCTCATCTCCCCAGTGCCTCTGACGATGTCGTGGAAGCCCATCCGGCCTTCGTGGACCTACGTCTGCATCACATGTGTGTCTAATTAGTACTTAAACATCATCCAAAATTATTTTTGTTTTTCGATACAAAAATACAAAAAAATGAAATATTTAAAAAACTTTGACTTACCTATGTCCCCGTAGGCAGTCTCTGGTGGTAATGGAATGTTAGGTTCCCCTCTGAAGTCGATCCCTTCATAGGGGTAGTCAGCCAGATCAATGACCTGTCATCTCCACCAGTAAAATAAATCATCGTTGTAGGGTGTGGGCACCCTACCTCCCCCCTGTCATCTCATCACCTAGGTCCACTGTGCCATAGCTGGATCGCGAGATCCTTGCGGAAGGATCTAAACTCTAGGTCCCAAACCTGGAACCTT
The DNA here is from genome assembly GCA_010110895.2 of Picea sitchensis. NCBI lineage: Eukaryota > Viridiplantae > Streptophyta > Pinopsida > Pinales > Pinaceae > Picea > Picea sitchensis. The sequence goes on along the minus strand of SNQJ01S0002310.1, from coordinate 466,672 downwards.
CTCGAAGAAAAAGATACACAATATGGAAGTGAACCTGAAGTTCCTCTTACCACCCTGTTTGAATTTTGTTAACTGGCTCTTCATGTTAGCCAGTAGTGAGTTGCACCAGTTGTACACCGTGGGTCTCAAGCACTCTATAGAGTAGAACATAAGTGGCCTCGATACCTGGTGAAATGAGGTTTATCCTATGATCTATGTCAAAATGAGGACAACAATCTTGAGGATTATATTGTTTGTCGCTCGGATGGGGAATTGACTCACGGCCTTCTCGGTCCCTGCAATACAATGACCAGCTATGTATTCTTCTATATTCATACCTCTCCCAAATCCCCCATCTTTGAGGTTGATCACCTCACCCTGACACAACAACCCCGTCAAGAAATAGATATCCTTGACTTCAATACTTAATGGTTTCCCATCAAGGTTGAAGCTCTCATTGTTTGGATCCCAATAATCCACGAGCAACTGTAGAAAACTTGCTTGGGCCCTCATCCCTTTGAGAGCCCAAAAATTATACAAACCACATATTTTCAAGGCCATTTGGGCCCCCGGATATCTTTCCACAACATCATCTACCTCCACATGTTCCTTTTCCCTCCACTCTAGCACCATCCTGCAAGAGAAAAATCATTTTTTGGTTCGCATTCACTAAAAAACATTGTTTATGGACATATACATGGGCTTCAGTGTTTACAGTCACGTATAGGGTTGAGTATATGCAGGATGTATTTTAGACAATCGCATATAATCACGCGTATACGCGACCCAATGAACGGTAGCCCGTGTACACCTAAACTTCTAATTTCCGCCCTAAATAACTTAAAATTTGAAACCTAAATAAAAAATATAGTCCACTAAAAAGAAAGAGGAGGGGAAGAGGAATTACTTGGTCCATATGGTCACCAATTTCGACACTCGTAGCTCCCACAATCACCTGTTGAAGATTGGAGGTAATTTGGTCCTAAATCCACTATTTGGGTAAAAAACTAAAATGGTATAGTAAATTTGTTTTTTTTACTATTTATAGCAAATTTTTACCCACTTTGCATAGTTTCGGATAACATTTTCGCCTAATGGACTAATACAACAGTGGATTGAGTTGTTTTTTGTAGTTTTGTCCAGGGATCCTTTTCGTTTTTAGTGTTATGTCGACCGTTCATAAATTCGGACAGGTATGTTCACTACCCATCATATAGGATAGGTATCCATTCCATCATGCACATTTGCATCATCCTATAACTATCACGCATATGCCTTAGGTACAAACCTATTTTTTAGCGACACAGAACTTTCTATCTATTATTAGAAGTGTCATTATCAAATGGTAGAGACTTACCAAACATGGGTACCCTAGTTAGACCCTCTACTTCATTCAGTGCCCATGCAGGGAGTTTTTTCATAGGACCGAGAGTCCCTTAAATCTAATACATGACTTTATGTTGAACCTCATTTTTCACTCATAAACATGTTGACCTATACCCATAGGACTCCCAAGCAAGTTTGATTTAAGCTCTTTTTCGACTCGTTTTCAAAAAGTGAAAAGATTGTCAAGTGAACTTGTCTCTTTCACACTCGTAAATCGGATTTGAAGGACATATATTTGGTACAATTTTATCCATTTTTCAAACCAAGTAGACTAAGATTATGAAAAAGGACATTTTTTGGCGTTAAGTTGTGATTGCGTCTCATTCCCTTGCAGTATTGAGCCTATTGTCAGTTCTCTCTTTGTGTTATAAACTATTTGCCTTAGCAGTTTTGCATCCTCAACCAAGCAGAGTCTTGTTTATATCCTTTGCAGCTTGACACCCTATACCCAGGAGGGAACATTCCTCCAAGTGTCCATCTGCATGCACCTCCTTGCATTGAGCATAGGTATGTTCCACTGTTGGAACTAGTTTTGCTTACTTGCGACACTTGTTTCCTCCTATGTATCATAGCATTCATTTAACTATGAAAAAACAAAAAAAATATGCGTGGAAAGGGAGTATTATATTATATTGGTAGCAGTCGTGTCACCTTTGAACAAAGCAAAAATTTTTAGTCCACTTGTCATCATAATTTTGGGTTTAGCATGGCCTTAGGAAGTTGAGCTCGTTACATAGATTTTACTCCCCCAACCGGTTACTCTTCTAGTCCCTATGGAGAATTTGATTGATGCCTCTCGCGTCTCATGGTTTCATCATTGAGTCTATGTTGCCTAAGTCTTCCATAGGTCTCATGCTCTTGTTCAAAGGATGTCTATCAACCTATGTCGACCATTCCTTTGAACTCTTGACTTTGCATGTTGACCATACCCTCAATTTGTCTCAGAATCACATGAAGTTGTAGTCATATTGTGCACCTTGGTCCTACTTTCCTCATTGGTAGGTAACCTTGAACCCAACAGTCGACATTTCATCATGGGTGGTTTCCCTTATGTTCGACAGAAAGACATCTATTCACACATTGGGATTTGTGCAGTGTCTTGGATGCCATTAGACTTATTGGCGGTTTACTCGCCTTTGTTAGTAGTTTTCCTCATTGGCTTCGATTCAGAGGGTTTTTTTCATGTACCTCTTGCACGTGGCACACATGAAAGATGCACAGGGTCATTGGTTCGTAAACATGTTCTTCATCCAATTTCCTCCAAATCACTAAGCTCCTGCTTTGTACCTGTGTTGAAAGATGAGAGATGCATTAAAGATCTCCTTTCAACGGGTCTCCTTCCATCGACTTCAGCTCATCTATTTTGGAGATGAGACCTAGAGTCATATGAGTACCTAGAGGCTTGCAGTCATTAGTGGTAGGTTCTCTTGCCATCGACAGTTAGGAATACATAAATGTCTCTTGATCAATGGATTCTTCAAGTGTTCGACCCCGACTCCTTTATTCACACTTGTAAGAATGTACTCGGTGCCTTGATACCTACTTTCATCATCGGTAGGTTATCTTGTGTTTGTTAACGATATACCTCAATGACCAGTAATCAAACGAGGTCTCATTGTGTTTGACCTCAACTCTTTTATTCAGATGATGTAGACTTTCACCTTTGGCGGATTGTGTAGAATACTTGAAGATATCAATTTATATTCACATCTTTCCTGAGTTGTTGCTACCTTTTCATTGGACCAGTAACTGTGTGACTTCAGTGATCATGGGAGATAAGATTGTATTCCATTGTATATAGATATCTTCAGATTGATTTTGAGACTGGTTTTACTGGGCCTTGTCTATGACTATGACAGCCTTTGGCATGTAACCACATTTGTATTTTCCTATTCATGGACATGGACAGTTGTTTGGTATATTTTGACATGGATCTATAGTGTAATTCAAATTGGAAGCCATGTATGCAAAGTCAATACAGATTGTAATGAGTAACTATTTCTTCTAGTTAGGTCCCCATTACTCCACTTCTAGGTCTTATAATGTATTTCGACCATCACAGATACTCCTCTGACATCACACATTAGGAGGAATCTGTTATAGAAAGATTTTCCTCACCCTATCCAATCTTGCACAAAGCACCTTTTTCCATTTCCCTATGCAGACTTGAAGTCCCCTTCTGCAAATCCAAGAGCTAAAAACATGATTTTTCCACATATATGTGCCCTACCTATATTACAACATGTGTATATGCAGGTTGCACCACTATAGCCCGCATGCATCAGGAAATGTGCCCAAAATTAAAAAATGGTGGCAGGTTCATGTCACGTCACGAGATCAGTGATACTTGGCCTTCCATATACTGGAAACATTCTGACTCGGCCCTTTAGTTCCACTTGAAGGCTATAAATGGACCAAATCCGAGCTATGGAAAAAAGCAGAAAGAATTCAACTTTGAGAGCAGAGTTACTCTGGAGAAATTATTCACTTCACATTGAGTCTACATCCCTTTGTCCTTTAAGTCTGAACACATTGTTCAGCCCCCAATCTCTTCGCTTATTCATTGAGAACTTCATTGTCTCTCTTATATGAGCTTGTCTTTGGTGGAGGATTGAAGTGCTGGAGGCCCAGCTGGAAGGAACTCAGTTTCTCAGTTCCTAACCGTGTCGACACGGAAGTTTGTAACTCATTCACTTATGTTGATTACATCTTAATAGAAATACTCTTTTCTCGTCCAATTAATATCTCGAAAATATTTTAATTATTATTCCATGGGTGTATTTGTTATTAATTTTATGGATTATGCTATTGAATGTGCTAACATTATATATTATCACCATATGTTTGCATTGCTTGGTTGTTGAGGACTAGTTGCAGGTATATTGTTTTGGGTCAAGTGCTCAATGGTGAACTTCATTGAATGTCTGGATGAGGTATGCCTCTTATCTTGTCTTGTTAGCATATTTGTTTATATATCATACTTGATATTATAGTTTATTTCTACATTCATTTCTACCCGTTGTGGTTTACCCCTAGTCATAGATATTTTCCTCGTAACAAACAATTGAGGGAACCACTTTCCGAGTGACGAAGAAAAATTTGTCAGCCGCGACGGAGATCCCTCTGCGTGGAGAAAAATGGTTTAAAGGAATTCCTTTAAAAATTTCATTTTATATGGACTTCATCAAGCCCAAATGTCGAAATCAAAAAATTGGAGATGACATTCCAAGACAGTATCTCCTGGAGCCTTTCGAGAAACTTCTGAAGATACTCATAAGATATTTCACCTGTGAAGGAAGGCTCAACAAGGTGTACCCATATCACATCAGGTTAATGCTGCACTTCACAGGGAAAAATCCCTTGAATTTACCTTTATTCTTATGTTGAAGCTTGGGAAATATGGTGGACAGTGTACAGGCCAAGGTTGATCAGTCGGGGAACAATTTATTCCATTTTTCATTAATCAAGATGTTATTGGTTGAAGAATTGAGAAATTTGAACAAGGACTAAGATTCTTTTTTTTTATTTTGGATAACATCTCCAGAGACCCCAAAGGAGACATTCTTCTATCTGCAGAGGAAACATCACTTCACAATTTATAGGTGAGAAAGGAATATGTTACTGGAAAAAGAAAAGGGAAAGAAATAGAAGACTCGACGTCTCGTCAGCCAACATCCCAGAAGAAAAGTAGGTCAAGATTGACTGACAAAACTGAGGAGATCCAAGCTCTCAGTAAACCATGCACCAAGTCCTCTACCAAGATATTTCCCATGTGCATCGTTCATCTAGATCTTGTTGAACGTGAAAACAAGGAAATTGATGATAGACATGTGGAGTTAGGTGAGGAAAATGCAAATGTTCAGGAATTGTCGCAGCAACTTAAGCAAGCACAACACGTTATTGCCCAATTTTATCAAGAAAATAGAGAGTTAAGAATACATATGGAAGAAAACACTATTGAAACACCAACGTCGCAGAGTCGAACAAGTTAGTTACCCCTACATCGCCCACAATGAGAGAAAAGAATGAGAGAGAGTATTTCAAAGAGTGTAGACCATCCATTAATAACACATGTGTAGCTCCCCCCATGCTCAATCAAAACTGGAAAGAAATGTGGTTTTGTTGAGACAGGTGAAGAGTTTGAACAAATGGAACTGGTCTTTAAGAAAGACAATCAGAGATTTAAGGTTGCAGGTGACGTCAAAGGCATGAGTAAGAGATCCCCACTTTTGTATTTTTGGGTCATGGCATGGAATGTTTCTTCATACATATCCTACTTTCTTACGTTAACAATAAGTCTTGAAGTAGCACTTGCACAGTGAATATTTGTTGTGCAAACGTCGTAAGCTTACCTAATGAGAAGGGCAGGTATTATGAAATGCATGCAAGTTTTGAAGGATATGCATGGTCCCTAACCATTTCTACCACCTGGAGTTGCACGAGGGACCACTAACGGATATCCGCTACACCAACTCTCCATGTGCATGATATAGTGATCACGCAGCAGCAACCAAATTTTGTTATACAAAGGTGATAGAGTTTCCAGTAGTATGAATGATTACTCGGGCACCCCTTGAAAGAAAACATTGATTTATCACAATGAGATGGTCGAATATTACTCATGACCAAATGTTTGAAACATATATGTCGGTTATGTTATGATTTGGGCGCAGTCGTGTTTCTATTTTTAGAAAAAAATGTCGAAAAGGTTGTCCAGGGGGAGGGTAACCAAAGGCGGGATTCTAGGGGGGAGTAGTTAGGACATATCATCCCAAGAGGGCGTTAGTTTTCTATATGTTTGATTTTTTTGAGGTAAGTCGGGTTGGCAAAGTAGTGTAGATAGAGAACTTTTGAATTTAACTTTTTGAATCTGATGGAAATATAAATGCAGAAGTCCTAAAGCTTTTGATGAAAAGATTCTAGTGGTCCTGCAAATTCATGTCTATTTCATTTGTTTAAATTGGAAATATTTAAAGGGTTTAAAATTCATCTCATGGTGCTTTAGAATCAACCATTTAAACTATGTGTTTTCTTCTAAGTTAAGTTGGAATTCATCTCTAATGGTGCTCTGATTTTCTTTATGTTTCTCCTTTCTTTCGCCATACACAATGATATTGAAAGTGAAATACCATTACTTGTTTAGCATTTATCCTCTCAAATCTTCTCTTACCAGTCATTGATTTCTCTTATTTTCAAAAGGTTAACTCCATAGCCCAAAAATTACTATACTTCCTTGCTAGCGAAACTAGAAAAAACTTTCTCAAGCATCTAAATCTAGACGTCAATCCAAAGTTATTCTCTATCAGAGACTAGGTCTCAGAGAGAGCCCTCTCTATATTGGAAAGGATCATTTCCATTCTTAAAGTTGATTTGTAGGTTACCTTGGTAGATTGCTTCTCTTCATCACAACAATTTACTAAGTGCTAACATTTTGGCATCATTTTCGGGGACAGAATTGAAAACTTTCCTTGGGAAAAATGACTAAAGTTGTAGATTTGATTCCTGAGGGTAATAGTGAATCAAATACCTGTTATCCTGACTTTTTAGGGATAAATAGGAGATCATGTCTCGATGCCCACAGATCCTAGACATGGAGTACCGAGAGAAGGATTGACCTTAGCATGGCCCCAGAGGGCCCATCTTTTTCTCCCATCATTTTTGTCTTGACAACAACAGTAGCATCCATCACCATCGGATTGGTCATGTATCAGAAGAGGTTCTTGCTCCATGAGGTAATTGGTCTAGGTATCATGTTATGTGTCACTTTTGATCGTTAAAACCTTTAAATATATGTATCTGATTCCTTTTATCTCTAACAACTACTTGGATCTTACATTTGCCCACTTGACCATGTTTGGGGGGATTGACAGGGTGTCCTAGAAAGCCTTTGTCCATAGGTTTTGGTTTTCCACTTGGGGGGACTTTTGAAAGGCCATCGTCCGCTCCCATCATATCATCACTATTAAATCATATTTCCATCTCATTTTTCCCACTCCCCTTGTTCGGGCATTGGGTTGACCTATTTTCAAGATTGCACCTTATTTCATGGGAAGAAGGGGCCAAAGGCCCAGAAGGTAAAATCAAGATGGTAAAAGATAAAAGCCTAAGAATAAACCTCGAGATGCTTCACCCAGGGATCCTCGAGAAAGAAATAAAAGGATTCTTAGCAAGAAACGAGAGGGACCTAAAAAAAATAATAAAACAAGACCTAATAAGAGGATAGGGGGTCTCATCACGAGCCAACCTATTAGGTTCATGGGTATCTAGTAGTATGACATTGCCACCAGCTGGTTACCATGCCAGGGCAGTGACTCTTGGTTGCATGGCCAAGGGAAAGGGGGTATCATCATGAGCCAGCCTTCTCATTTTTGAGAAAGTACTTGTGGGTAACGTTGTCTACTCTGGTCACCACGCCAAGGCAATGTCCCTTGATTAGATCTTGAACAAAAAATCAAATACAAATAAAAGGAATACAAAGAATAAAGGCAAGAATGGGCTTGGAAAGAATGCATCCATGACAGTCACATCTCTCCTTCTACAAAGGCACCCATAGGTAACACTTTGCATCCTTGGCCCTCACTACACCCATATGCTTGGACTTCCCCTGACCACATCACCCACTCACATGGTTTTGATGAGGTTTCTCCTGGGAACTCTCCTTTTTCGATGGACATTAGCCCAATAGAACATTTTGTCTTTTCCTCCAGATTTGTATAAAAGGCTTCTGTAATGTCTTTAAGCTATTGACAGATGTATTAGGGATTTTATACATATGTTTAATAATATTAATGATGAAATTTGATTGAAATTGCTATGATCCTTGTGACTGATGAGCCCATGGAGGGCGTATCTTTTGATGTGCAGGACCATGCCCGACGAACAAGTACCATTTGGACCAGTACACATGGGGAGATGATCAGTTTGAACCTCCATGGGGCTGAAGATCCCACCAGATGGATGTTGAGACTCCATCAGGGGGTAGAGACAAGGCAAAGTATGATGAGAGACTTTGCACCAAAGAAGAAGAGAATGTTCCACCAGAGGCACCCCGACACATCTTGACCTAGGGGGGATGACCCTTTCTTAGTGGAATGTTGGCCTTTGGAGGCCTAGGAAATCACCACCTTGACCATGACATCACCTAGCATCATGGACATTTGCAGCAAGCAGACTAGGCAGCAGTGGCACGTGTGGCAGGTTGGAGAATCCTAGGGGGGCTAACGTTTTGCTCCAAGATGCCCCATCTACCCTAAAAAGGGATAATGTCTCTCTTGGAGGGGATTTTACTCTCCTTTTAGCTTGATTTAGGGTTTTAACTTGACAATTTAATGTAAAACAGTATGATTTGATATTATGGTTGTGTCGGCCTTTTTACCTGACCTAAAATGTAAAATTAGGTCAAGGTTTTGTATAAATGAGGGATTTTGACTCTCATTTTATGATCACAACTCACTCAATCATTAGTGAGGTATGAAATTAGCACCCTATCTTGGGTTATTGGATAATTGGGTGATGTGCACTTGTTGAAGGAAGGTTATTTTGGCATATTTTGGTTTCTCTCTTGAAGGAAGGTGTTACAACTAGGGTTTGCACATTTATTTCTTGGTGAATTGTAAGTATTTTTTTGCAAAACTTCTTGAATGAATGGTTGTAGCTTAATTTATTGCTTGTATTTATTATTATTGTTGAACAAAACCCCTAGGTGACAAGTACACAAGCAGGTCCTTGTCTCATTTCCCCTAATAGAGAGATTTTTAGCCATTGAAGAGGAAAAAGAGAACCTAGCCGTAGCTACACTCATTTCTCTTTTTCTCCCTTTGCTAGCCATACATGTTTGAGCTCAAGAAGGAGAAGATGTCACAGGCCTAGGTTATCTACACTTAGGGCCATTTTCTTCTAGGTTTTGATGATAGATCCTTGTTGTAGCAACACTCTCCCTCATTTGACTCTCTTTCTTGACTTTATCTTTCATGCTAGTCAGTTTTTTTTCCATCTAAGGAAGGAGGAAAGAGCACGAGGCCTTGCCATAGCAACACCAGAGTGAGCCTCTCTCCCCTAGGGTTTTGTCTCTGAGGCCCTGCCATAGCATCACTTCAAAGCTCTTCCCTCCAGTCCTTATCCGTCCTCCTTCAACCTGTGCATCCTTTACTCTTAACCCCATTAAACCCTAAGGCACTGATCTAGAAGTCCTCCAACGTTGAAGTGAAATTGGTCAAACAAATCTCAAACTCTTTTTAAACCCTAACTACACTAACCCTAACTCTAGCTAACCCTACTAACCCTAAGTTGTTGACATCATCCTTGGTTTTTACATCTTAATGCAGCAATGTTTTACTTTATGAGCAATTGAATGGTAGTTAAAAGCATTGATTAAGTCAAGTATTGATTTATTGCATTGAATGTCATATTGTTCTAGTATTTATAGGTGAAGTGACATTATCTTTCAGTGCTATTTTGTAAACATTGACTTTATCAACATTTACTTTCAAATTTCTTATATTGAATATCAGATAGTCTTTGATATATATGAAGTACTAACCAGAGCCTGCATATATTAGTTTATTGTTGTTTTTTTCTCGAGTAGGGATTCTGCTTGGTTATCTTTGTTGGCTATAAGTTAGACTATCTGTTTCGGTGTTGATCTGTGAAGGGGGGAAACTTGTCATTGTCTGATTATCCTTTAGCCTCTTCAAAAACCCAGGTCACCGGGGATGTCTCCCCTGGGCCTCACCTCCCTAAAGAGAAAGAACCTTCCCATCGTGGTGACATTGGGTGGGATAGGTTATTTTTATGCCAGTTTGGACCTCTCCTTTATAGCCTTTCTTCCTAGCTACAAACTGTGCGATAACATTTTGGCATTGTTGTCGGTGAACATTGAGTCAATTCTCCTCAAACAACAAATCTTTTCGGTAATCCTTTCCTCAAGAGCCTTATCTTACAAGCTTACCTGGTGACTCCATTAGGGTGTTTTCCCTATTTCTTTGATAGTTTCAATTAAACTATCTGGCGACTCCACTGATGATGAAGCCAACAATGACTTCACAATGGGATCTCGGGAACTACAAGCCTTTATAAATGAGTAGCATCCCAGGGTACCCTCAACAAATGTTCTTTGAATACATAAATTTTCTCCCTGGATTCACTGGTGGTGATAGAGAGAGAGATGACTATCACATGAGAAACTTCTGGAATTTATTCCTATCCTACCCGATTGATAATTATGCTAAAGACGTGGTCATGAAACTTTTCTTTGCCACTCTTTATCATAATGCCAAAGAGTGGTATGACAACCTCCCTGATGCCAGCATCATGACTATGGAGCAATTTGAGAAAGCCTTTCTCGAGAAATGGGGTATGCATATAAAGCAAACTGAGGATGAAACTGTTAGAGACTTCCAGGATAGATTTGAGAACATGCTATATCAAATTCCTGAAAGTTATCATCCCGAGGAGAGATACCTAGTCCATCTCTTTACTCATGCACTTTTGGGATATCTGAGTTTCCCTCTTAATAAAATAACCCCAAGGGCACTTGATGAAGCTTACTTCATGGTTGCAGTGATTGAGAAGAAGATCTCCTCATTTGATGTAGGATGTCTCTTTACCTTAAGTACTCTCAATGGAGATAATTTGTTTACCCTTGATATCTTCATCATTTATATCCAAGAAGAAGGGGAACAAACCACAAATCGATGAGGGATTGTTGAAGAGATAGTTGAGGAGCCGAAACCCAATAACGAAGTATCAGCATGCCCTCTTCCTCTTGATGAAGCAATCCATAGGCTGTTAAGAACCTGAATAGATATACAAATATAATCACCACAAATGTTGAATATACAATAGATCCACAAAGCAATATAGAAGAAACCACACTTTATTATTACCAAACCCTTGAGGTAGGACAACACCATACAATGGATCCTATTATGAAAGGGATCCTCTCCTTTTCACTTGCCTCTTCGAGGGGGCATCCTCCTATTGAGTTACAACTCACAATATAATAATTCTTTTCATGTCCCATTATATTGCTTGAACCTATTTATATAGTGCTACCATCACCTAATAACATTCTAGAGGAGGAATCTTCTAGAAGTAGAACCTTCTAAGAAGTCCTCTTACATTTATTATATCTAACTACCATAGTGGGCCTTATTTAATAATATAGTGGACCTAGTCCAACTTACATTGAATGGCCTCCACTATTATCACTATGGGCCCTCTTCCCCCCCCCACTACCCCTCTTGCTACCTTACATTCCATCCCCCTTATGAAAGTGTTGTCCTCAACGCTTGATGTACAACCATATACCAGGGTCCCATGGATAAGTGTGGACCATAGTGCTGAAGTAGACTAGAAAACTAGGGTCCCATTGAGAAATGGAAGCCACCATGCTGAAGTAGTCCAACCGCCATTGTAAACCAGGGTCCCATGTCCAAGTGCTCATGTGAACTCCTCACAAAAGATATCAAGACCCAATAACAAATTGAAAATGATGCTCCCAATACTGACACCTATCATGTGGATCCAAATAAGAATATCCAACCACATAGTGGGAAATGATAAAAGATGAATTAGGAAGGAACAATACCATTTTAAAATATGCAGGTTGGACCCTGGTAACTAGCTCCTAATGTGGGACATTGATGTTCTCTACAGAAGGTGGAGTAGAGTCATCAAATAAAATATGGAAGTGGTTGGCATCCCAAAAATGACAATTATCCATATATCAATCATCGCAATCAGCCTCGAGATCATACCAAGAATATATTTCTTGATTATATTCATCCCTGATGTCTGCAATAAGAAATCTCTCCTACATGTTATCCAATGAATCTTGAATACTACGAAAACTATCATTGAGGTCGTCTGTGAAGGCATCCAATCTGTCATTCAATTGGGATTTGAATGCTTCAAGAATTTATTTGAGGTTTTGAGAGGAAATATCCATTTGAGTAGCATATGAACTCTTCAGTACCACAGTCGTCACGAAAAAACCCAAAAAATAGAACAATAACTTACTGCAGAAAATCGTGTTTTCCGAAAAAACCCAAAAAACTGTTGAATTTAAAATGCTCATAACTTCACTTCCCAAACTCTGTTTTGGTTGATTTGTTTTTTTAAATTGGGTGAAATTGTGAGAGGAACTCAAATACATAATTTGTTTTGGCAAATTCGGCCTCCAACGGCTACATAAATAATAATAAAAATCGCACCGTCGTCCACGGAAAAAACCCTAATAAATTTGAAGATTTTAAAACTTCAATATCTTGACTTCCCGGACTCCATTTTGAACGATTTGTTTTTTAAAATTGGGTGTTTCTCTGAGACGAACTTAGATATACAACCTCTTTCTGAAAATTTTCCACAGAAATATATCAAAAATTTCAGTAATATCGCGGCCCTCTTTTTTTCTTCTCTGAAAAACAAAATCTGCAAAAATAAAAAATATTTGCCCACAATGTCTGCCAAGGAAAGTGCCCTGATACCATTTGTTATGAACCTAAATATATATACAAATATAATCACCAAAAATACTGAATACACAATAGATCCACAGAGCAAGATAGAAGAAACCACACTTTATTATTAAAACCCTTGAGGTAGGGCAACACCATACAATGAATCCTATTATGGAAGGGATCCTCTCCTGTTCACTTACCTCTTCAAGGAGGCATCCTCCTATTGAGCTACTTCTCCAAATACAATAATTTTTTTCATGTCCCATTACATTGCTTGAACCTCTTTATATAGTGCTACCATCACCTAAGAACATTATAGAGGAGGAATCTTCTAGAAGTAGAACCTTCTAAGAAGTCCTCTTACATTTATTATATCTAACTACCCATTTATTATATCNAGTTAGATATAATAAATGGGTAATCAGATATAATAAATGTAAGATAAATTTTTAGAAGGTTCTACTTCTAGAAGATTCCTCCTCTAGAATGTTCTTAGTTGATGGTAGTAGTATATAAAGGGATTCAAGCGATGTAATGGGATATGAAGAGAAGTATTGTATTGTGGAGTGGTAGCGCAATAGGAGGATGCCCCCTCGAAGAGGCAAGTGAACATGAGAGGATCATTTCCATAATAGGATCAATTGTATGGTGTTGCCCTACCTCAAGGGTTTGGTAATAATATAGCGTGGTTTCTTATATATTTCTTTGTGGATCTATTGTGTATTCAATATTTGTGGTGATTATATTTGTATATCTATTTAGGTACTTAAAAATTGGTATCAGAGCACTTTCCTTGGCAGGTATTGTGGGAAAATAGTTTTTATTTTTGTAGATTTGTTTCGGAGAAGAAAAAAAATGGCCGCGACATTCCAGAACTTTTCGTCATATTTCTATGAAAAATTTGCAGAAACAGGTTTCATATCTGAGTTCCTCTCAGAAAATCACCCAAGTTGAAAAAATAAATCGTCTGAAGCGAAGTTCGGGAAGTCAAGATATTGAAATTTTAAAATCTACAAATTTTAAGGGTTTTTTGTACGGACGGTGACGCACATTGTTTTTATTTTTGTAGCAGATAGAGGCCGAATTTTCCCCAAAACAAAGTACATATATGATTTCCTCTCACAATTTCACTAAATTTCAAAAAGCAAATCAGCCGAAACGGAGTCCGAGAAGTGAAGTTATGAGCATTTTAAATTTAGCAGTTTTTCAGGGTTTTTCCGGAAAAGACGTGATTTTTTGTCGTAACTTATTGTTCTATTTTTTGGGTTTTTTCATGATGGTTGTGGGACTGAAGAGTTCATAGGGGGCCTAGAGGGATATTTCCTCTCAAACACTCAAAGAAATTCTACAAATTATTGAAACATTCAAATCTCAATTGTATGACACATTAGATGTCAAATTGGATGGCCTCACAAACTACCTCAATGATAGTTTTTGTAGTATTCAAGATTCATTGGATACCATGCAAGAGATATTTCTTATGGAGGACATTATGGATGAATATAATCAAGAAATATATGCTTGGTATAATTTGAAGGCCGATTGCGATGATTGGTATATGGATAGTTGTCATTTATGGGATGACAACCACTTTCATATTTTATTTGATAACTCTAATCCACCTTCTGTAGAGAGTATCAATGTGACAAATCGGGAGCCAATGATTATTACCAACATCAATCCTGCATATTCTATAGTGATATTATTCCTTCCAGATTCTGCTATGACCATTTTCCACTATGTGGATGGATCTTCTTATTTGGATCCACATGACATGTGTCAGTCTTTGGAACATCATTTTCAGTTGGTTATTGGGTGCCAATATCTTCCATGTGGGGTTCACATGAGCAATTGGACATCGAACCCTAGTTTATAATGGCGGTTGGACTACTTTAGCATGGTGGCTTCCATTTCTCAATGGGACCATGGCTCTCTAGTCTACTTCATCATTGTGGTCCAGACTTATCCATGGGACCCTGGTATATGGTTGTACATCAAGCGTTGAGGACAACGCTTTCATAAGGGGGGTGGAATGTAAGGTAGCTAGAGAGGTAATGGGGGGGGGCAGAGGTCCCATAGTGATAATAGTGGAGGACATTCACTGTAAGGCGGACTAGGTCCACTATATTATTAAATAAGGCCCACTATGGTAGTTAGATATAATAAATGGGTAATTAAATATAATGAATGTAAGAGAACTTCTTTGAATGTTCTACTTCTAGAAGATTCCTCCTCTAGAATGTTCTTAGGTGATGGTAGTACTATATAAAGGGGTTCAAGCGATGTAATGGGATATGAAGAGAAGTATTGTATTATGGAGCGGTATCTCAATAGGAGGATTCCCCCTCGAAGAGGCAAGTGAACAAGAGAGGATCCCTTCCATAATAGGATCCATTGTATGGTATTGCCCTACCTCAACGGTTTGGTAATAATATAGTGTGGTTTCTTCTATATTGCTTTGTGGATCTATTGTGTATTCAATATTTGTGGTAATTATATTTGTAGATATATTTAGGTACTTAACATAGGCCTTCTCCACCTGCACAACAACAAGACGATAAGGTTAGTTTCTTTCCTTTTCAGGATTTTGATGATACCTGATTTCATGATTCAGAGAGTGATGGAGAAATGGAATCCCCGAATGAAGAGAATCTTCCTTGCTGCACGACCAAGGATAAGATAGTAATGCATGCCAAAGATGCCCAAGTCCTAGAAGCTCCTGCACAAGAAGAAAAAGTAAGTTACCCTCCTCTCCAAGATTCGGGTAATTGTCTACTTTATGATTTGAGAAAAGAGGAGGAGATGGGTGAACTTTTGAATGATTTCAACCCTCCATGTTATGATATCGATACTAACATAGCTAATTTTGATGATTTCATACATGTTGGGAGACATAGGTGGGATGCAGTTGGTTATGATATGGATCCTATCAATGACATAAGGAGTCATCTCCAAGTTTTCCCTTTGCAATTATCACAACGAGCTCTTGACCAGTGGCAACAAGGAGATGAGTTTTTACCTGATGCTCCCCAAACACCCAAGGATGACTTTATGCTTAATGATTTTCAGTCATACCTTGAGGACTTTGATGATTTCTCCTTTGAACATTTGGATTTATTCTATGAAGATGACTATCAACCACCGTTGTGCTCAAGTTTTGACAGGAGTAAGAACGTTGTTTGCCTAAGGAGAGATTCTCATCTCCAACCACCTTTTGTTACCTTACCTTGTTGTATCATTAAAGGTGTAGTTGGGAATTATACCTTTTTCATTGAGTTTCCTCTGAAGCAAACCTGAGAATCCAAGGATTGTTTGAAAACTACAGTTTTTCTATCATCTCATTTTTTCAACTTTCCCTTGAGAGTTTATCAGTCGTCCGCTAGATCTTTGTTGATCCCCTCCCAAGTTTCGTAGCATGAGGATGTTCTAGGTAGCCAATTTGCAGACCTTTTGAGCCAGTATTCTGAATTGTGGACTTTTCATGACCCCTTCCAGAGGCGGACTTGGCAAGATTTTATCCCTCCCACCCGCCTCCATGAGTTAGACTTTATGATTTCTGATGATATGATACATGCTCTAACCCATGTCATTTTTATGCTTGATTTGTTACTGTTCTAATTTATGATGAAGCATAAAGGTAGGTATTGTGGGACATTGTTGGATTGGCTTCACTGGTTGTTTGACTACACCCACATCTGGCCAACAGGTAAGTACAGGTAAGTAGTTTGCCTATATACATCTATATGTATGTTGGGGTGGAATTACCGCCCCAATTTTGTTACCTTATCTCATGGGAAGAAGGGGCTAAAGGCCCAGAAGGTAAAAGAAAGCTGGTAAAAGATAAAAGCCTAAGAATAAACCTCGAGATGCTTCACCCAGGGATCCTCGAGAAAGCAATAAAAGGCTTCTTAGCAAGAAACGAGAGGGACCTGAAAAAATAATAAAACAAGACCTAATCAGAGGATAGGGGGTCTCATAACGAGCCATCCTATTAAATTCATGGGTATCTAGCAGTATGACATTGCCACCAACTGGTTACCATGCCAGGGCAGTGACTCTTGGTTGCATGGCCAAGGGAAAGGGGGTCTCGTCACAAGACAACCTTCTCATTTCTACGAAAGTACTTGTGGGTAACATTGTCAGCTATGGTCACCACGCCAAGGAAGTGTCCCCTGATTAGCTCTTGAACAAAAAATCAAATACAAATAAAAGGAATACAAATAATAAAGGCAAGAATGGGCTTGGAAATAATGCATCCATGACAGGTACAACTCTCCTTCTACAAAGGCACCCACAGGTAACACTTTTCATCCTTGTCCCTCACTGCACCCATATGTTTGGACTTCCCCTGACCGCATCACCGACTCACATGGTTTTGATAATGTTTCTCCTGGAAACTCTCATTTTCCTATGGACACTATCCCAATAGAATGTTTTTTCTTTTCCTCCAGATTTGTATAGCAGGCTTGTGTAATGTCTTTGAGCTATTGACAGATGTATTAGGGATTTTATACATATGTTTAATAATATTAATGATGAAATGTGATTGACATTTCTATGATCCCTATGACTTATGATCCCATGGAGGGCGTAGCTTTTGATGTGCAGGACCATGCCCAATGGACAGGTACCATTTGGACCGGTACACATGGGGAGATGATCACTTTAGACCTCCATGGGGCTGAAGATCCCACCAGATGGATGATAATACCCCATCAAGGGGCGGAGACAGGGAAAAGGATGATCAGAGACTTTTCACTAGAGAAGAAGAGAGTGTTCCAGCAGAGGCACCGTGACACAGCTTGACCTAGGGGGGATGACCCTTTCTTAGTGGAACATTGGCCTTTGGAGGCCTAGGATGTCACAACCTTGACCATGAAATCACCCAGCATCATGGACATTTGGGGCAAGCATACTAGGCAGTAGTGGCACATGTGGCAAGTTAGAGAAGCCCAGGGGGGCTAACGTTTTTCTCCAAGACGCCCCATCTTCCCTAAAAAGTTCTAACGTCTCCCTTGGAGGGGATTTTACTCTCCTTTAAGCTTGATTTAGGGTTTTAACTTGAAAATTTAATGTGAAATAGTATGATTTGATATTATGGCCTTGTCGGCCTTTTTACCTGACCTAAAATGTAAAATTAGGTCAAGGTTTTGTATAAATGAGGGATTTTGACTCTCATTTTATGATCACAACTCCCTCACTCATTAGTGAGGTCTAAAATTAGCGCCCTATATTGGGTTATTAGATAATTGGGTGATGTGCACTTGTTGAAGGAAGGCTATTTTGGCATATTTTGGTTGCTCTCTTGAAGGAAGGTGTTACAACTAGGGTTTGCACATTTATTTCTTGGTGAATTGTAAGTAATTTTTTGCAAACATTCTTGAATGAATGGTTGTAGTTTAATTTCTTGCATGTATTTATGATTATTGTTGAACAAAAACCCTAGGTGAGAAGCACACAAGTAGGTTCTTGTCTCATGTCCCCTAATAGAGAGATTTTCAGCCATTGAAGAGGAAAAAGAGAGCCTAGCCATAGCTACACCCCTTTCTTTTTTTCTCCGTTTGCTAGCCATACCTGTTTGAGCTCAAGAAGGAGAAGACGTCCTAGGCCTAGGTTATCTACACTTAGGGTCGTTTTCTTCTAGGGTTTGATGATAGAGCTTTGTTGTAGCAACACTCTCCCTCAATTGACTCTCTTGTCTTGACTTTATCTTTCATGCTAGCCATTTTTTTTCCATCTAAGGAAGGAGGAGAGAGCACGAGGCCTTGCCATAGCAACACCAGAGTGAGCCTCTCTCCCCTAGGGTTTTGTCTCTGAGGCCCTGCTGTAGTATCACTTCAGAGCTCTTCCCTCCATTCCTTATCCATCCTCCTTCAACTTGTGCATCCTTCACTCTTGACTCCATTAAACCCTAAGGCATTGATCTAGAAGTCCTCCAACGTTGAAGTGAAATTGGTCAAACAACTCTCAAACTCTTTAAATTTTAAACCCTAACTACACTAACCCTAACTCTAGATAACCCTAAGTTGTTGATGCCATCCTTAGTTATTACATCTTAATGCAGCAACGTTTTACTTTATGAGCAATTGAATGGTATTTAAAGGAATTAATTAAGTCGAGTATTGATTTATTGCATTGAATTCCATATCGTTCTAGTATTTATTGGTGAAGTGACATTATCTTTCAGTGCTATTTTGTAAACATTGACTTCGTCAACATTTACTTTCAAATTGATTATATTGAATATTAGATATTCTTTGATATATATGAAGTACTAACCAAAGCCTTCATATATCAGTTTATTGTTGCTTTGTTCTCGGGAAAGGATTCTACTTGGTTATCTCTTTTAGCTATAAGTCGGACTATCTGTTTCGGTGGTGATCTGTGAAGGGGGAAACTTGTCATTGTCTGATTATCCTTTAGCCTCTTCAAAACCCTAGGTCACTGGGGACATCTCCCCTAGGCCTCACCTCCCTAAAGAGAAAGAACCTTCCCATCATGGTGACATTGGGTGGGATAGGTTCCTGTTACGCCAGTTTGGCCCTCTACTTTATAGCCTTTCTTCCTAGCTACAAATTGTTCGATAACAATACCTATATTGGCATAAACCTATTTTACCCTAGCGAATTCATTGAATAATATCAGTAGCGTGAAGTAGTCTAAATCAGAAATCTTGGCTCCTAAGAAAGTTTACACTAGATCGAACCCCAATCCAGAGCCTACAACATCTGTGTCTGGTCTTGAAAAACTTCTACACAAAAGAAAGGAAAGGGTAACGGACTGAGTATATTACCTGTACATGAACCTATCTTTACCTAAAGATGGGGTAAGAAGAATTGACGACCTTGATTTTGATTTTTTATTTGAACAAATCCTGTTCAAGTCTAGATCATAATCGTATTTGAATGAAATCATATTCAATGAGAAAAAGTTCCAATATTTGATACCAACTAACCCCCCTCAAGTTGTTGTAATTCCCACTCAGACTATTAAGCCAGTTCAAACTCCTCCTAGATTCATGGCCTCTAGATTCTCCCCTCTCAGCTTACCTACCCAATTACATGATTTACCTCATAATTATAATCAGAGAATTAAATTATACGATGTTGAAGGGAATCCTTCAGCTCAAAAACACTAGGATTGGTTTAATGACTTTGTCGACCTGGAAGAGGTAGATTATGAGGATGCAAAAACAATATTTTTTGCACAAAGTCTCTCAGGTGAGATCAGAAAATGGTTTAAATCTCTTCCAGCAGCAAGTATCCCTAATTTTGCAGCTTTTGAAACACTTTTTCTTTCCAGGTGGGGTGATAAAAATAATCCTCTTTAGTTATTACCTCAGTACAATAATATAAAAATATCACCAAATGAAACAGTACAAGAGTTCTCAACCAAATTTATGAAAGTTTATAATTCAATTCCCACGGAAGTCAAACCTCCTCCCAGAGCCACCCAACTTCGATATGTTGATTCTTTTGACAATGGATTTTCCTTGTTGTTAAGAGAAAGAAGATCCAATACATTAGATGATATGATGAGTGACGCAATTGAAGTAGAAGTAAACTTGATGGCATTAGTGAAGATCAAACATAATCTTGACAGAAGTGTGAAGAAGTTCTAGGGGGAAGCACAACCCTCTATGTCTCAATCATTAGATGAGAAATTTGAATTGATGATGAAGACTATGGAAAGACTCATGGAAAGGATTTCCATAGAAAATGAGCTTTCCACCAGGGATCAAACTGATTTTCAGCCCAGAAATCAAAATTTTAGAAGAGCCTCAGTTCCACAAATCAAGCAAAGAGACCAGAGGGATCAAGGTGATCAACAAATAAATCCTCCTT
Organism: Picea sitchensis; assembly: GCA_010110895.2. Classification (NCBI taxonomy): domain Eukaryota; kingdom Viridiplantae; phylum Streptophyta; class Pinopsida; order Pinales; family Pinaceae; genus Picea; species Picea sitchensis. Next base: position 446,004 of record SNQJ01S0002310.1, on the reverse strand, counting down.
TCCAAAAAAACTATGCAAATGAATATTTTGATCAAATAATCTAATACCATATGCATTGTTGTGACTATACAAAAACAAATGTGTTCTTAACCAAAGGAGAACATGATGAATTTATGGATGCACATGACAATTTTATGAAGGAAAATGATGATATGTTGTCATTGAAAACTTAAGAGTTTAGGAAAGGATACCACAATGCTATTATGCAGCTACAGAAGAAGTATAACCTCGGAAGTAAAAAGGCGCCTGCAAATCTTCCAAAGGAGAATCCTACAAGGTAAATTCAGACAAATACCCCTTCTTCAAGCCAACCGAAGAAAGATAATTCAGTAAGGGATGTAATGGAGAAAGGAAAATAAAAATAAGAACCCCCAAAGAAAATACCTGAGGCAAGGAGGGGAACAGTCATCAAAAAGGTAGAAAAAACTCCGTCTAATATTAATTTTGGAAGCGAAATGGATAAAATCAAAATTTATGTTTTGTTTAATGAGTTGATCAAGAATGGAGAATATAGAAATCAGATCATTAAAATGCTAAAAATGGAAGAGGCCCCTGACACCTTGAACATACAAAATGATCACCTTGTTATCTTGTTTGGCCCGCATGTGGAAGAGAGTGGCGACTCGATGGTGTTCCTCCTTTCTATTTTATCCTTAAAATTCATGACATGACCTTACATAATGTCATGTTAGATTTGGGAACATCACATAATCGCATGCCCAAGTTGGTCATGGATGAGTTGGGCCTAGACATTACAATACCTTATAAGGATGTTTTCTCTTTTGACTCATGGAAGGTGAAATGCTTAAGTTTAATCAAATATCTGGTCGTATCATTGTCTCAAATCCCATCGAAAAATCTAATCATGGATGTGGTGGTTGTCGACATTCCTCCGAAATTTGGCATGTTGTTATCTAGATCTTGGGCTGCAAAGTTGAAAGGAACTTTGCAAATGGACATGTCATATGCTACTATCCATGTTTTTTTCTAAGAAAGGAGGTTGTATAGAGAAGTGTTTCTCAAGTACATGGTGAGTAGCAAAACTCAACCAAATAATCATCATATTTACTCTGTTGATACCAAAGTTGGTTCCTCTATTTTCTATAATAACTTGAGTTTTGAATAGGGGAAGTCAACAACTGTCATGGTTGTCAAAGACAAAACTAATCATCGAACAGAGGAAATTACAGATTAGAAAAACAGTGCAGAGGATGAAATGTGGAATATGAGTTTTGATGGAGCTGCTAGCAGGGAAGGAGCTAGAGTTGGTCTATGGATTAACCCTCCCAATATAGGTACAAAAATCAGTTCTTACAAGCTCGCTTTCGATTGTACCAATAATATGGCCGAATATGAGGCATTGATTTTGGGATTGAAGACTTTAAAAGAATTGGGTGCTAGAAGGATAGTTGTACATGGGAATTTTGAGCTTGTCATTAACCAGGTAAAGGGTATATATCAGTCCAAACATCCTATATTGAGAGCTTATAGGAATTTAGTGCTTGATCTTCTTGAAGATTTTTTAGAATACGATTTGTTGTTGATTCCTAGGGGTAAAAATCAAATTGCAGATGCTTTGGCTACTTCAGCTTTGGTTTTCAAAATTCAAATTTTTCCTAATAAATAGTTTAAAATTGAATTCAAACACAGGCTAGTAGTACCTGATAACATTAAATATTGGCAAGTATCTAAAGACAACAACAGGTAGAAATATTCCTTCAAATGAGTGATGAATTTGCTAATGTAAATATTGATGATGAGTGTTGTTGTGAAGTGAATGAAAAGGTAGTTGTGTTCAACAATAATGACCTTTTTCAGAGCCGGATTGCTGGAAGAGATATAGTACAATTGAAAAATAACATTATTCTTGTTAAGCCCTAATATTGGCTCATTACCCCTTAATTGGGGCATATTACATTAGTAATGTTATTTTATTTATGTCATCTTTATTCCATTAGTTGTAATTATACTTCCTAGTCTCCTATATATACCAAGGATACATTTTCATTTGGAATCATCTTGTACTTGAATATTTAAGTGGGGTAAAAGGAGGTTGCCCCCTCGAAGAGGCTTATTATCTGAAATTATCTTTTTTTCAAGGCGTTGAGTACTTTTTTTGAGGTTTTTCTATGCTATATTGATATTTGGTTCTTAACATATGGTATTCGAGCTCAAGGTCTTGGGGTTTTGTTGTTGCATATGAGACACCTTGGAATTTTCGCTATAACATTTTTTATACAATGTTTCATAAGGATCGGCTTGGAGGATATTTAGTAGATGGATCAAGGTACGTTGGGTTACAATTCCAGCTCCAGAGTCCTTATACTTTCAAAGATATAGCTTGTACAATATAGGGTTTTGGAATCATCCTGAACTGAGTCATTGCGGAATTTTCGCTATAAATTTTTTTATGTAATGTTTAAGACCCTGAAATCCATAGGATATTCACAAAAATTAGTAAGGTATATTTGGTAAAAGTTTCAGCTTCGGGGTCATCTTAAATTTGTAGATACACCCTGTGGAAGATAGGGTATCTAACTAGTCCTATTGACTAGTCTCAAGAAGGTGTTCCAGGTAAAAAAATCATAACTTCGTCCTAGAGTATCCAAATTGAGTGGAACTGGTTTCATTGGATCGTGTAAAGTCTATAGTATTGTTGGTACGAGTTTCAGAATTTTATATCAATTATTTTTTGCAGGGCACGCTATACAAGTGAGATCTTCTGGAAAGGCCAAAAATCAGCAAGTTGTGGGGAAGTTACCGTAAATTCCACTTGGCACATCCAATTTTGATCAGACCTATGGCATTGTAGAGAATAAATATCACAAAACTACATAAAATAAATTTTCATACCCAGAAGGGCCGAAACTTGGGAGATACAACAAAAGAAAAATTGTCTAGCAAAACCACCTCAAAATCAAGGTTCAAAAGTGATACTTGGCCAACATGCCACCCAAAAAGGGAACTTCTACACCAAATAAGCCTCTAGACAATCCTACTTGGACTCTTGATGAAGGTGAAGAAATGTGTAGGGGTATAAATTATTTACAAAAGAAGATAGTAACAAAAGATGAACTACAAGAGATGGAAGCTAAGTTGGAGGCAAAGATGGATGGTTTAAAAGAGGAGATCATGGAAGTATTGAAAAAATTGGTAATAGAGAAGACAACTGAAAGTGAAAATGCATCCCATAAAATTCATGATGAGGACACAAAGAAGGTGAATCAAGAATGGAGAAACTCCAACTTTGGGTTGAAGACCAACCGCATTCCTAAGATCAATATGAGGAAGTTTGATGGAAAGGACCCAATCACATGGATACTTCAGACGGAGCAATTCTTTGATCTACATAATGTGCCACATACACAAAAGGTACGAATTTCTTCTTTATATTTAGAACCTAATAATTTTGTATGGTATCGATAGATTTGTTCTCGCAAATCACTCGTCACTTGGACAATTTTCACGGAAGAAATGATATCACACTATGAGGATACAAGGAGCAATACCTTCTTTATCCAATTAATAAATCTCAAGCAAAAGGGTTTAGTTACCGAGCACATTGAGAACTTCCAAAGATTGAATATAAAGGTAACCGATATTCCAGATGAGCACTTGATTGATGTATTCATAGGAACTTTAAACGATAACATTCAACATGAGGTTCTCCTTTGGGAACCCAAATCATTGGAGAATTCATTTAAGGTGGCAAGAAATGTTGAAAGTAAAAATATGGCTATGGCTACTAGAAGGACCAATCCTAACATCTATACATAGAACAATGCTCCTTCTTCTAAAACACCTCAACCTACAAGGTTGACACCTCAACAATTGGAGGAAAGAAAAGCAAAAGGTTTATGCTTTAATTGTGACAACAAGTACAGTAAGGGACATAAGTGTGGTGAGAATAAATTATTCNAGAACAACAAAAATGGGTAACCAAGATATTGGGTTATGATTTTGAAATCGTCTATAAAAAGGGGAAGCAAAATGTTGTGGCAGATGCACTCTCAAGAAAGGATGAAGATGTTGAGGCCTTTCTCTGTGCTATCTCAATCATCTAACCCGACTGGATAATAGAAGCAAGGGTTGAATGAAAGAATGAAAAAAAGTGTGGACTCATTCAAAGGTTGCAACAAGATTCCAGTGCATCAGATACATTTACATGGAAAAATGATTCACTATGGTACAAAGATCGCTTATCTTTATGTAAGAACTCCCAACTCAAACAAAAGGTACTATTGGAATTGCACACCTCTCCAGTAGGAGGGCATTCGAGATTTTTGAAAACCTACAATAGAGTCAAGACGGATTTTTTTTGGGATGGCCTTAAAATTGATGTTCAAAGGTTTGTGGTAGAATGTTTGGTTTGCCAACAAAACAAGGTGGAAACAATTAAGACCCCAGGTCTTTTACAACCATTAGCCATCCCAACTCAACACTAGGAGGAGGTTTCCATGGATTTCATCACAGGGTTACCGAAGTCTTAAGGAAAGAGTGTCATCATGGTGATTGTTGATAGACTGACCAAGTACACACACTTTTGTGCACTCTCTCATCCCTTCAAAGCTAGTATAGTTTCCATCGCATTCATGGAGACAGTTAAAAAGCTACATGGCAACCCAAAGATTATTGTAAGTGACAGAGATCCCATCTTCACTGGACATTTTTGGACATAATTATTTTCTTGTTTGGGTACTAAATTGGCTCATAGCTCATCCTATCATCCTCAATCTGATGGAAAAACCGAGATAGTGAACAAATGTTTGGAAGGCTACCTTCGTTTCTTTGTCTCTGATAAACAAACACAATGGTTAAAATGGTTACCCTTTGCAGAATGGTGGTATACCACTTCCTTTCATACTGCAACAAAAATGACACCATTTATGGCACTCTATGGATACCACCCTCCTTCCATCACTTCTTCTCTAAAAGAAAAATATAAGGTTGAAGCAGTGGAAGATCACATCGAGCATCAAAAACAAGTTCTCCAAATCTTAAAGGACAACCTGACCATGGCACATAATCGCATGAAACAACAAGCATATCGACATCGTACTGAAAGAAGTTTTGAAGTAGGGGATTGGGTATTTTTAAGACTACAACCATACAAACAGATGTCCCTCAAGCAAGCCAAGAAGGATAATAAATTATCACCAAAGTAATATGGCCCTTATAAGGTGTTGCAAAATGTTGGTACTATGGCGTACAAATTGGAGTTGCCTGCATTTTCACGAGTACACCCAGTTATCCATGTTTCATGCTTAAAGAAGGTTATAGGCGACAAGATCCTAGTTCAAAATATGTTTCCAGAACTTGACACGGAAGGAAAAATCATATTGGATCCTGAAGCCATCACTAACACAAGAATTTGACAACTGAGGAATAAATCCATTTCAGAGTATCTCATTAAATAGAGGAAACTACCGGCTGGAGATTCCACTTGGGAAGATGAGTCTTTTATACAGAAGAATCCAAAGTTACTCAAGTGTTGCGGAGAACACTTGTCTCAAGGGGAGGGGCATGTTAAGCCCTAATATTGGCTCATTACCCCTTAATTGGGGCATATTACATTAGTAATGTTATTTTATTTATGTCGGCTTTATTCCATTAGTTTTAATTATACCTCCTAGTCTCCTATATATACCAAGGAGACATTTTCATTTGGAATCATCTTGTACTTGAACATTTATGTGGGGTAAAAGGAGGTTTCCCCCTCGAAGAGGATTATTATTTGAAATTCTCTCTTCTTCAAGGCATTGAGTACTTATTCTGAGGTTTTTCTATGCTATATTGATATTTGGTTCTTAACATTGCCCCTTTTTCACACCAAGTAGACTAAAATATATAAAAAAGGACATTTTTTGGCGTTAAGTTGTGATTGCATCTCATGCCCTCGCTTGCTGTATTGAGCCTTTAGCCAGTTCTCACTTTGCGTCATAAACCGTTGCCTAAGCAGTTTGCTTCCTCAACTAAGAAAAGCCTTGTTTTTATCCTTCACAATTTGACACCCCATACCCTGGAGGGAACATCACCCCGAGTGTCCATCTCCCGCATGCATTTCTTTGCATTGAGCATAGGTACGTTCCACTGCTGGAACTAGTTTTTCTTATTTTCAACACTCGTTCCCTCCTCTGTATCATAGCATTCATTTGTTATGAAAAAACAAAAAAAGACGGGCGAGAAGGAAATACTATATTGCAATTGGCAGTAGTTTTGTCGCCTTTGAACATAGCACAAAGTTATTGAGTCCGTGTGTCATCATAATTTTAGGTTTAGCATGGCCTTAGGAAGCTGATCTCGCTACAGAGTTTTATCTACCGACTAGTTACTCTTCCAGTCCCTACAAAGAATGCTATTGATACCTACTGCATCCAATTGTCACATCATTGAGTCCATGCTGCCAGAGTTCACCATAGGTCTCATGCTCTTGTTCAAAGGAAGTTTATCAATCTATGTCGGCCACTCCTTATAAATCTTGACTTTGCATGTCAGCCATACCCTCAGTTTGTCTCAAAATCACATGATACTTTGGTCTTATCATGCACCCTGGCCCTACGTTCATCATTGGTAGGTCACCTTGAACCCAACAATCGACATTTCATCATTGATCGTTGACTGGGTGGTTTCCCTTGTGTTCGACGGCAAGACATATATTCACACTTTGGGATTCATGCAGTGTCTTGGATTCCATTAGCCTTATTGATGGTTTCCTCGCCTTTGTCAATAGTTTTTCATCATTGGCTGCTATTCAGAGGGTCCTTTTCGTGTACCGCTTGCATCTGGAACATGCGAAAGACACACATGGTCGTTGGTTCGTGAACATGTTCTTCATCCGATATCCACCAAATCATGAATCTCCTACTTTGTTCCTCGTGCTGACTGATGAGAGATACCTCAATGCTCTCCTTTCAGCGGGTCTCCTTCCATCGAATTCAACTCATTTATTCTGGATATGAGACCTAGAGTTTTATGAGTACCTTGATGCTTGCAGTCATTATTGGCAGGCTCTCTCACCATTGACAGATGGGAATACATCAATGTCTCCTGATCAATGGATCTCTCAAGTGTTCGACACCAACTCCTTTATTCACATTTGTAGAGATGTACTCGGTGCCTTGATACCTACTTTCATTATCGGTAGGTTGTCTCACGTTTTTTAACGATATACTTCAATGACCAGTAATCAAACGATGTCTCAGCATGTTCGACGTCAACTCATTTATTCACATGATGTAGACTTGCACCATTGGCAGATAATGTAGAAGACTTGAAGACATCACTATGTGGCCACGACTTTCCTGAGTTGTTGCTTCCATTTCATTGGACCAATTAATACAGGTGGATATCGAGGGCCACCCACCTTTTCCAAATGGCTCAAAACAGTTTTCTGGCCATTTTGGCAATTTACTATTTTTAGCAGGTTTTCACTTCCGGGGCCATTTTGAGGGCCTAAATGAAGTTTTTTCGAGATTGAGGTTC
>SNQJ01S0002310.1:411517-426259 GCA_010110895.2 Picea sitchensis | reverse complement strand
ATATAGAATCTTATTGCTTGGTTTTTTCACCATGGTGGCCTCATAGCCTAGGTTGGTGGTGGTATCTACACTAGATGGTTGTGGTTCAATGGAAATTCTCTCTTACATGACCAATCTCTTGGACCAATTTTTGTTAAAAGATAAGTCTCATTTTTTTGTTTATGAATATGCAAAATTATTATTACTCCCAGTCATAAAAAAATTATGTGTTATGCATGCTATGTGTCATTTGTTTTTTCAAATTTTGAATTTAAGTATACAAGTAAATGAAGGAAAATTGCATGACGCAAGAGAAGAAAAAGATTTATACTTTTTTGGAAATGTGTTTTGGATCGTGGAGGTGACCACCCTTCAAACCTGCATTTTTCAAAGACATTAAAAGGTTAAATGACTAAATAATAGCTAAACATCTATGAGGAAATAACCATGTACAAGTGAAAATTAACGCTACTAGGTGGGCTTGAAACAAGAGAACTCTTATCTCACACATACACAATACATAGGATAAGACACCATGTAAAACTCAAGTGCACCACTATCTAAGGGAGTTTTAGCCTTTGGAATACATTGTGCAAGAATATTAGATATGAATTATACATAATAAAATATCATCCCATGCTTGAGCACCCCATGCATAATCAAAATCCATCTTAACCATATGTATCTAGTGCATCATCTACCATACAAGAGGTTCAAGAGAATTTCTAAGGCTTGAAGTTCTCATAAGAATGGAGGGAGGTCATGAGGCCTAAGGAAATGGCTGGATGATATGGAGTTCATTATAGTTTAAAATTGTTTAAATATTTCTAACCTACAAGGTTACATATAAAATAAATAATGCAATACAGAGGATGAAATACTCAAAGAAAATGTGTCTAAACTGAAATATGTGCTCGGGTGGTACAACAACTATTTGATAATACTTATTTCAATAGGTCAATGACAATGTATGGCTTTGATGTAAGAGTTTCACATGGTGTATTTTACAAATACAAAACAAAATCCTAAGACTCTAACACAACTCTAATGACCTTCACTCAAATAGTTAAATAGTAATTAGGCCTTCCAAGTGCTTCATTGTATGGTGATGCAACCCACCATAGAAAACACATGAAGGCATGAGAGGCACTATGATTCCACTATGAAAATTTTCTATGCATATTTTTTTGTTTATGGATATGCAAAATTACTATGCATATTTTTTTGTTTATGAATATGAAAAATTACTATTACTCCCGGTCATAAAAAAATTATGTGGTATGCATGCTATGAGTCATTTGTTTTTCTGATTTTGAATTTAAGTATACAAGGAAATGAAGGAAAATTTCATGACGCAAGAGAAGAAAATGATTTATACCTTTTCGGAAATGTGTTTTGGATCGTGGAGGTGAACACCCTTCAAACCTACATTTTTCAAAGACATTAAAAGGTTAAATGACTGAATAATAGCTAAACATCTATGACCACCCATATTGCTCGATTATGTCATCGCTCTATGATTTCAATGTTCAACTTGTTACACCTGCATTCTCAATCAAGGTATTTAGCATGTTTATGCATGGAAATAATTCCCATTTGTATCCCACCTTGTGGAATCACAAGACCTTAACATTGAAATCCTTGGGTTCCTTTCCTTGGATTATTTTTTTTCTCGCAATGATTTGTGAAAGGTTCAACATCATTGTACATATCATAGAGGAATGAATAAGTAGGCTTTGAGGCAATGTTGAGTAGCAACACCATGTCCATGACACAATGAAAAGAATGGTAATTCTCTTTGTCATGTGAGACAGAATGAAACATGTCACAATACTTTCAAAGTTGCATATATCATGTCACAAGATTTTGGAAGTTGCATCATTAAGAGAAGATGAAATTATCATTAAGTGTATAACAAAATTACATTCACGGATATATACAAGCCATAGAAATAGCCTTGTGTATATTATCAGATGAAAAAGTACCCATAAGTACCCATAATGACAATGCATTATATGCATCATTACATGTTCAACTATATAATGTACATCTAATTGTATTATAAAATTATTACATGACATCATGAATTTCTTTCAGTCTTCTTTTGTGCTTTCCAGTTCTTAAGCAAATCATCCATGTCCATGTCTTCATTTACTGGGTGCTCTTTAGCAGATGATGTTGTTTCAATCCTTTCATGCCAAGTAAGTATGGTCTCGTACCCATGGCATGGATGCTGCTATGAGGGGCCATCACCTAAAAAAATAAAAAATATTAAATTTATATGGCCATTTTTTAAATATCATTGAAGTAGTTCATTAATATTAAAAAAAAACTCTACAATGTAATTATTTACCTGGTCCTCTAGTCGACACTGTTGGAATGGCTGTCGGCCTGTTCACCTGATCTTCAGGGCAAGGATTATCATCTATGACATTATCTTCCATTGAAACATCAAAATTTATAAGTACTGAATTATTAATTATATGATTAATATATAGACATTTTATTGTTGTGGGCCTTAGTCACAGGAACATCTTGGGGATGCACCTCACTGGGATAGGGTTGTTGGGGAGCACCATGATCTTCTGGATGTGTTTCACTATCAATGCTCTGTTGTTCAGTACTAATGGTTTCATTGATAGTGATTCTCCCCTGATTAAAACAAAGTAAGACATTAAATTATGGACGATATCAAACATTTATGTATTTTATAAGTAACAAAAGGTTAATGTGGACTGATTTTTATTTACCTTATCCTGCAAATTAGATCTTGGGGTCTGCCCCATGATTTTCCTACGATCAACCATGACTTTATAACCATACTTATAACCAAGTTGGAGGTCTTCCTCCATGGTTTCAGTTCCAAAGTCGTCGCCCTGCGTTGCATAAGGGTATCATTTTTTAATGTTTTTGGCTGCAATTACCTTAAAGTTATAAGGTGATACAAATAATATTCTTAAGATGTTCGGGTACTTACGATTCATGACTGTAACCTTGAGTAGCTGCCCTAGCCTAGCTTGTGTTGGCCATGTTTTCCAATCCTTTCTTTGGTTGCCTTCGAAGTGTCAGGAATTCTATCATCAAAATTTTCAAGTATGTTATATATAACCATACTTTTATTTAGATCTAAAGAAAAATAAATCTAGTATTGAATTCAAAAAATTGTAATTTACCTTGGTGTGCCAATTATTTGTTCTCTTGATTTTTTCAAAATCTTCTCTTATGCATCATCAATGATCGCCTTCCACTCCCTCTCTGGAATTGAGGGAGGACGCTCATACCTTGGATTTCTTGCCAAGATTCATCTATAAACATCCCGTGTATATTTTAAATATTCGCCCGCTGTAGATTTGACCGCTTTTGTATTGAAGGTGTATACACCAAAGAGGCCTTTTTTGTATTGAAGGTGTATACACCAAAGAGGCCTTCAAGATAATCCATAAGTTCCTTTTTGAGGTTGGAATTCTGGCAATTCCACCTCATGCATAAGGTTGCCCCAAAAATAGACAAGGCCTTGCTCTCTACGTGCCTATAAAAAAGGTTATCTCCTACACACAAAAATATATGATCATTAATTTAAAATTAATAATCTAGATGATTTATGTATGAGTACGAAATTAAATGATTAAAATATGAATTAAAACTACCTGGGAGTCTTGATTGTTTTAATGGAAGTTCATTATCATCGACCAAAAATGTGCATGGAAGGGTCCATGTGTTTATCACACGTCTAGCTCCAGGAAATGCAACCATCTCAACCACATCACTATGATCCTCATATCTGCCACCATCTCTAGACTCTGATCGAGGTGTGGATGCATGTCGATGCGTGTCATGGCTCCTATCTAAATGAGGTGTGGAAGATGGAAAATTAAATAGTTCTCTAGAAGTTGTATGATCGCCCGTATCAGGACTCTGTAGCACCACTACTACCAACACCAGGTTGAACAGGCTCCAAATATTCCTTTATAAAAAAGAAAATGTTTTTTCGTGAGATAATGTAAAAGTTAAAGAACAAAGTATCATAATTGAACATATGAGTGCATTAAAAAGAAAAATTAAATTATGGTTATTACCTTATATGTGTTAAGTTGTGACATAAGGAGCTTGATCCTTTCTTTGACGTCTGGAGTTTGTTCTAGATGATCTAATAAGCTAACAAGTTCCTTGTTAGCTTTAATGATCTTTTTTTTTTAATAAGAGCATCGAATCAGCGCAAGAATAAAACCCCTCCTCATCGGCGGAATCATGATCCACATGGCCTGCTGACTACATATAATTTCATCAAAAACAATGTTATTTTAATATAATTATATAAGCAAATAATAAAAACAACGTAAAATTAAAGTGGAAATTGATAATCATTTACATGTTCTGTGGCTGGCCCTTTTCCATGATCATCCTGCCACATTAAAATATAATTAGAACCCCCAAATATTTAAAAAATTGTTAATGATAACAAAAAAACAATGTTAAAGATAATATTTACAACAATGTTAAAGATAATAAAAAAATATAATGCAATAAGTAGAGGTTTCTTAAAGAGGTGTTGCATAAGAACCTGCACACTATTAGTCAATGTTTCTATTCGATTCAAATGGTAATCCACTAATAACTCTTTCCCGGGAGCTATCTTTTTTATTGCGCATAGGACTACCCAATTCTCTTCATGTCCCTCATATATGCAATTCCTTTGTTTGTTTGTTGTCCCGGGTCATGTGTTGTTTATAAACCCTGTGATATTGCTGGAAGCTTTAGATCTTCCATCAATATAGATAGTCACTCCCTTATTTTTATCCTTGTTTATTAGTTGTACATAATTTGCGGCAAGTGCATATCTCTGCATACTTCGCATGTACCGGACCAGCTGCATCCAATCATTATAATTGTAACATGGTCCAACATAGTCCATCAATTCAGTTACTGTATTGTATTTTACAATTATTCCATCCATGGAAAATAGCCCCAAGCCATGCAGGGAGGATGGTGCAATGCGATATATCCTATTATTGACAACGAAGTCAACATCCATAGGAGGTAGTTCCTTATGTACCCATTGTTTCACCAAATTCTTATACCTGAGTGGAACATCTATGTATCCTATGCTCTCATCATTATAAGAGCATGATCCTCCTTTGGCAAGAAAAAATTTCATGTGTCTACAAAATTTTATTATGACTTTTTCACCTCTGGTCCTTATTTGCTTATCATATCTACTAGATGCAGTCGCATTTCCAGCCTCTATTTGTCCTAAGCTTTCCTCACTCAAAGAAGAAATATCTGATAGGTACCTGTTTGGTTGTACCTTCAGTTGCATGTGCACGTTTTGTTAGTTAGTAGTTCATCACATACAAAAAGAAAACACACAAGGATAGATCCAAACCAAAAAACATGTTAACAAGGAAAACACATACTTTTCTATGTGCTAAAGACCAACTCGAAAATAAAACACATATGGACAAATCCAATTTGAAGAAAACTGTCACAAGGAAAACACATCCCTTTCTATTTGCCAAATACCAACAATTCCAACCAATCTAGTAGTGTATGCAAGAGGGTAGCAATGAAACTACCTACAATCCTATGGAAAAACAACCCTCCTACATGAAATGTTTTACCACACATAGACAACCACTACAAAACACCATAATCGAGATCAAACCCAAGAGAGGAATGAAAGCATGGAACAACAACCAAGTTGAGTGCACCATGAGAAAAACATGGAACAACAACCAAATTCCAGAGTGCACCATGATCACCAAGACAACCACAACAAAAAACCATAATCGAGACCATAACCATGAAACCCATGGGAAACATAGAGCACCCACAAAATTTTAGGCTATGCCACAATGACCACAATTCATGGCCCACTAAATTCTACAGTACACCACGATCTCTAAGAAAACCACGACCAATCACCATATAAGAGACTAGATATAGGAAACTCCATAGTGCACCACAACCATATATCATAGTTGATAATACATCTAAAAACCCCATGAGAAGAACACACCACCCACCAAATTCTAGGCTACACCATGACAAGCATGGACTACCAAATCCTGACAACAACAAAAACACATGCTAAACCATATTGCATGATAAACCTATGGAATTAAATAAAGACTTAAGGGTGGTAAGGGAAGTGGTGATAAGATAGGGTATCTACCTAATCCATGTTGCATGATAAGTGACACATATTCCACGTGCATTTGGCTTCATGGGAATCATTCATGAAGATGTTATGATGAATTCTTTTTGCATTTAGTATAAAAAATAAGGTGAAACACATTCCCTTAAACCCTACCTCCCCATCATCTTAACAACTCACCCCACCATTACATACTTAGCACCTTAGGACCTCCATCTTAGATACTGACAATACAAATGGAGGTCACGACTAGGGATTTTATGGCAGACCTAAACATTATTAATAAGGATATTATGATGAAATTGTGCATTTGTACGTTGAGAGGAAGTGCAACACATTAATGGTTTCGTAAATATTGTCCAAGGGTTGTGTCTTTAATTTCAAGTTTCATCAAAGCCTTTTGCGGGATTTTGTGATTGTGAGTAGGCTCTTGAAGAATTCTACGATGAGGATTTTTTACCTTTAAATGCCTTGATAAGAACTTACCTTGGACACTTGAACCTCATATGACATCAATTCAATTCATTTAGAAGGATTCCTTATCTTTTTTTCATGATGTATTCTAGCAGGTATACCCTATATTCCCATCAGTGTTTCAAAGTTTGGAAAACAAGACTTGGAGGGTCAACAAACAAAAAAGATGCATCGGTCATACAAGGATATAAATACTCAGGACATGTCTAGGAAAAATATACTAAATAGTTGAAAATCCTCTCATGGACAACAATTCATGTATGGAGACATCTTAGAGCTATTGTGGAAGGATTTTTTTCCTGGAAATTTTGATTATGCCACCCTGAACTTAGAAAACGTTCACCATTTTCTAATGCTTTAACACAACACCAAGATCTGGCTACCAGGAACTTCGGTGTCAAATTAATATTAGATGAAGTATTGTCTGGCATTCTTAGGAGACATCAGATTGATGAAATGTTGGAAAATGTAGGGTTAGACTTTGAGGATGAATGGTCTGAATGTGTCCTTTTCTATAGGAAGAAATGCATCTTGGACTTAAGGAACTGACTGGTTTCATATCCAATAGGAAAGCATGCTTGAACATTATGGACTTACATAAGAGAAAACAAGAAGTTTGTATTTGGTTAGAAATGGAACTAAACACCATTGAAGATTCTTCAATTCAAGATAAGACTCTTATTCTAGGAGCATCTAGGATCATTATGACCGACAACTTCATTGTCTATCAATCCAAAGTTCATCCTTCTTTTGATGACCCAAGCAAGAAAAGAAGTTTTATTGGGACAATGACCATGCCAAATGAAAATGGACACCATGAAAACTCAAATCATAATAATAATAATAATAAATTGTTACTATTTTGGCTACACTTTGGAGGATTTGGTACTCTAGATTAGCTTTTGTCTTAAGTAATTTCTGACATGAAATGCAATGGATGCTTAATAACCAGATAATGAATCATCCATGTAGGATATATCTATAGGGATTTCTACATGTAATGAATATCTCCAGGACTACACTCAACAATATACAATGCCTATATGGATAGCTTAACGTCTGCAATATACGTAGAATTTTCAATCTCATATTGTTATTCATGGATCTCAAATGAAAAATGTTCATGGACTTCCAATGCAAAGATTTTATCTTGGTTCTCCATATTATCAAAGTTATCCTATAAATTCTCTTTAATAGCCTTCAATACCTAATTGGATGACATGAGATGACCTGGGACATATAGGTAGCACCTGAAAGAGAAAGATGGTTCAAAGAGATGGCCACTAACTGGAGTAACTAAGAGACCTATGAGAACCAACACTAATCATGCCATGGGGAACTGAATGAGGTAATGGCCTCTGAAGAACATAGTGCTAAGTAGGGAGAAACTAAATTTCCCAAAACCCTAAATCTGTGAGGGAATGATACCAATTTTAAGATGGTCTTGAGGCAAAGAGTTTATGTTCCAATCTATACCTAATAACAATATGAGGTACATTCTTCTTACATCGGATGATGTACCTGAGAAATAAGGTATGGACTCTTTCTAACTTAGCCCAATCAACTTGAATATTAAAATAAAAATCCATACATGTACTACCTTTTTAGCTATACTTTTGGAGAAATCAATAACAACATCCTCTCATACGACATGCTTGTATATTTGAAAAAATTTGAGAGTTTTTTATATCCTTTTTAACTGTAGATAAGTTCACAAGGAAAATAATCAATGTAAATCCATTTCCTTTTATTGATATATCAAATCCAAAGGGCACCAACAAATAATCTTAATCCTAAAATAACTAAAGAGGTAAAGCAAACATATTCTATGATGCAACCCAAGTGAAAAAATTTAAATATGATGAATGTGCTAATGATTGCTACCAATTATATTATGCCAATATGGCACGTAAAGTTTTTACCATTAGCTAGTGCAACATCTAACACCCATTGTTAAGTACAATTAGCTCAAAAATCAGTACATCTTGCTAAGATTGTTTTTGCATTGGCAAGCATGGAAGAAAATTGTGTTTCTAGTTGTATAACTTCATCTTTACCATATGAAATATTATCTCAATATTGGATGTAAAGAGGACATGTTCCTGGGTTACAAATCCATTTTTTTTCTTGTCCATTTAAGTTGAAATTGTTTGATATTGACACTCTCTATAAGCACTTTTCCATCTTGTGGATCATAGAATATCTCATTCAGACCTATAATGCACCTTGTATATCTAACCATTGTATGAAAACTTTGGAAATAAAATCTATGACTAAGACCCAACAATGATTCAGAGTAAAACAATGCATTCATGCATATACAAAATTGGAAATCCATTCCAAAAATATGATTAGACAAGTTGTTACCAGTAAGGCTTCTACAGTCAATCAAAGTTATGATAGGGTAATGCTCCAATTGATTACCAAGATGGTTGACAATGGTAGTGGCCTTAAGCCCAATTGTTGTTAAATATGCACACATTGTTGTTCCTTGTATCTTACAAAACTATCATTGAAGTCAACAAATCAATACATAGAATTCATGTTGATACTCACCCTCAAATCATTGGTGTATTTGTGGGGATGCTTCATACCATTTCCATTGGTGATGGTCATCTACGTTGGGCTTTAACTCATTTTATTTATTTTTTAGTGTTCTCACAATAAATCAAGGGATAACTCAATATTTTTACTTTGATGAATCGAGACAGAAATCAATAGATAACTTAGACATGAATGGAATATGGGACTATGGAGGGGAATGGTCCAACTCATCGTCTTTGAACTTGAACTGGAGAATACAAAACAGTGGGATTTGTTGGAACTATAATAGGAAATGGAACTACAACCTTGCATCTTGATTTGTACATGTGACTAGATATGAAATAGGTGAACTATAGGGTATAATAACTATAAAATTAAAAGTAACACCCACCTAGGACCTAGAAATGAACCTACACCTATAATTGGATATATTTTTGAATCTAATTGAACATGATGGTCAGCCACCTTTAGGTAAATAATAAGTAGTGCAACATCTTTCATTATGATTATGGAAAAGGCATTTCCCCAAGATTTTCATCCATTCGAGGTATGTTGGTTGTGATATATTCATTAGAGTAATTGTTGTGTAAACCATACTATAGCACTAAAATAATTTGGTTAGATCATTGACTAGTATAAGTGTCATTTCAATGATCTCATGCTTATAAATTCATTGGAATATTAAACTCACATCTTGTATATAACCAATTGCTCTATTTCTCAAGCTAATAACAAACACATCATCGTGTACTTTTAGCATCAAATACCAAGAGTGAGCATGGGCACTCATGCAAAACCCTTCATACTTAAACCTATAGAGGTGAATAGGAAAATTACCATTGGTTCTATGTGTTGTCATAATATATTTTTAGAGCTACAAATTGGTAAACATAGGAATGTTTATTTAGTTGTCATTGCAAGTAATCAAATCGTGGACCCAAATCTCAAAAGGATAAGGTACTTGCAAAAAAATTTCATCCATTCTTGGTATGTTGGTTGTGGTATATTCATTAGAGTGATGTTTGTGCAAACCATACTATAGCTCTCAAATAATTTGGTTATCTCACTATCTAGTACATGTGTCATTCCACTGATCTCGTGCATATAAATTCGTTGGAATATTAAACTTACAACTCATATATATTGTTGTGGGATTTGTTAGTGTGGGAAAAATTGTTCTTTGTTTCCCAAGATAATAACCAACACACCATTGTGTACTTTTTGCATTAAATACCAAAGCATGGGAATGGGAATTCATGTACAACCCTTCATATTTAAACCTATAGAGATGAAGATTCAAATTACCATTGGTTCTATGTGTTATCACAACGGATTTTGAGAGTTTCAAATTGATATACATATACCTATTTATTTAGTTGGCATTGAGAGTAATAGGATCTTGAACCCAAATCTGAAAAGACAAGGCACTTCCCCAACATTTTCATCCATTCATGATATGTTGGTTGTAGTATAATCATGTGAGTAATTGTTGTGTAAACCATATTATAGCTCTCAAATAATTTGGTTAGCTCACTAACAAGTACAAGAGTCATTTCAATGATCTCATGCTTACAAATTCATCGGAATATTAAACTTACAACTTGTATATATTGTTGTGGGAATTGCTAGTGTGGGAAAAACTTGTGCTTTGTTTCCCAAACTAATAACCAACACACCATTGTGTACTTTTGGCATCAAATACCAATCTGTGAGCATGGGAACTCATGTACAACCCTTCATATTTAAACCTATAAATATGAATAAGAAAATTAACTTTGGTTAAAGCTAACCTATCTATTAGCATTTTTTTACTTCTAATCTACCTTATTCTACTATTATTCTCCTTGATGATGCCATTGTGTAGGAGAAGAATAGTTTGATTTCAAAATTGAAAACACAATTTGATATCCTTTGTTATCACTAGTGAATTTGAACTCCTAGCATGCCTTATTAATTATTACTAGAGGCGCATTCCTTGGATTTATCAATAGATAAGCTAATTAATTCATAATATGTATAATAAAGTAGTTTATATGAATCCCTGAGTGTGGACTTTTGACAAACACTTGGACTGTAGGATATTTCACATTGTTTGACTACCCAATTTGTAGTTATGGTATTTTAGATGGATTCTTGAAGTGTTTTAGATGGTTGGCATAGATTTCATGTTATCCCTCTAATAACATTGTGACCAGGAAAACCCTAGGAACAAAAGTTCAAATTCGAATATACCCTAACTCAAATCTATAGAATATCCAATTCAAACATGGTGCCCTAGATCGAATATATAGAATATATCATTCAAACGATGATGCATGTGTGACCTAGACTTTTAAGAATGAAAATTTTGAAAAGGACAGAGTGAGGAAAATTTACTGGAATGGAAGTCATTGTTGGTCTAGTTCGCTTCTTTTCGCTCTTTGTCTCTGTGGCTCCTTGGTGGGGTCACCGCGTCTCTTGTTATAGGTTGTGTCTCTGTGGTAGGCCACATCTCTGTGGCATCTATCTCTTTGTCATTTGGCAGCTAGGTGGGGTCTCTGTCTACCTTTGTGGATCATTTGACAGGGGATGCAGGGTCGAGGGTTTTGTTTGGCAGAGGATGTAAGGATTGGGTGAATGATCGTTGGGTCGGTTGAATGCGAATGGGGTCGAGTTCTTTGTGAATGGGGTTAGGGGTCAGGTTCTGTTCGAATAGAGAATGCAAATGAGGTTGAGTTCTATTTTAATGGTGAATGTGAATGGTGTCGGGTTCTATGAATGGGAATAGGGGTGGGTATGTGCTTATACCATATATATAACATATATATGTTACATATGTATGTTATATATTTTTAACATATATATGTTATATATATGTTACATATATATGTTATATATGTTATATATTTGTAACATATATATGTTATATATGTAACATACATATAACATATATATGTTTACAATATATAAAATATTTTCATTTTATAAATATTTTTTATATTATATGTCATATTTTATATAATATGTTATATGTTATATGAATATATTATATAATATATAGTTTTTGTTCATGATATCAACAAGTGTCCCTGGTGCAGATCTTGGTGGTAGTAGTAAATATTCAAATGAGAACTTTGAAGAGTGAAGTGGGGAAATGTTCCATGTGAACATCACTTGGACATGGTTTAGTTGATCCTAAGAGATGGGGAATCCTTGTATCAAGGGTTCACTCTGCATGAACATCGAAGGAGAATTGGGTTAATATTCCCGAACCGGGACATGGTGGTGGACGACAATGTTAGGAAATTTGGAGATGTCATCAGGGGCCTGGGAAGAGTTATCTTTTATTTTTAACGAATTTCCCACCCTGAAATCGGTTCAACCAGAGATAGGGTCCAACATCTGGAAGAGAACCACAATTTGTTATTCTCTTCTCCACTAAAGACAACTATGCTAGTGAAGTTCATGTCGGGAAGCATCTTCCTTAGATACAGATGATGCTTGATCAACTTGGTCTTCCTCCAAAAACTCGCTCCACCTTTGTGACAATCAAAGTACCATTGAGCTTATTCATAATCCAATGAATCATCAGAAGACAAAACACATGGATATTTGGATGCACTAAATTTGGAAACCTCATGCTCAAGGACAGCTTGTGCCAATCTTTGTTCCTTTAGTAGATCAACAAGTAGATATCTTCACCAAATCTCTTCTAGATCCGTCTTCACAAATATAATGGCATGCATTAGTATAGGAGCATTGCCATTAATCGGCCCTTTAGAGGTGATATTTGGCATCAAAGTGACATATGGAGTACACCATTATGCGATTTTGTGCACTAAGGATGGGTCTCATGGATTTGACCATGTTCATGGGAGAAAAATAAGTGCCTTAGTCCTAAATGAATCTTATAGGGTTTGAGTTTCGTGAGAAAGTCCTTAAACCACCACAAAGGGCATCTACGAGGAATATTTTCCCTTTGAGTAAGACATTATAGCCATTAATTGCACAACAAGGGTGGGTCTTAAGGCAATGAATGTTCAAGGGAGGAAATTTAAATATTTAGACCATAAATGAAACTTGTTTATCTCATGGGCCATGAACAAGGCCTGAAACCATGAGACAATGCCTCTAAATGATATCTTTGGCCTTCAAGTGGAATATGGGAGTCAAACTATACAAATATTAGTTTTGTTCAATGCATCTATACATATCGTCTGAGCCCCATGATCATCCAATTGGTAGTTGGGTTAGTTGTAAGTTGCCCTGGTAGTTCATCCAATATGTATCATGATCTGATCCAATGTGTGAAAAAATCAAGGTGAAACACATTCCCTTAAACCCTACCTCCCCATCATCTTAATAACTGACCCCACCATTACATACGTAGCACCTTAGAACCTCCATATCATATACTGACATGTGGTTGAAGCATGGGTATGTTCTTGAAAGAAAACACATAGTACTATCCCAAAGGCACAATTCCACCATTATTAATTGTGATAGGAGGTGCTTTGGTGCTTTAGCACCATCAATAACATCTAGGCCCACCCACAGTAGGTCATAGCAAGGACTTTCTCTACATGCATCGTCAATTCACCAGATATCCTATGGAGTGCATGAGTCATTAAAACCCCTAACTTCCAGCACCCAAACCCTTATTCAACTAAAACCCCTAACTTCCAGCACCAATATTCATCCTCATATTATCCATAGGGGAATGGAAAACCACTAACCCCGCTAATATCTTTCACACCTAATTCATATAGCCCAATCACATAATCTTTATAACCCTTGAACATTATATCATAACCAATTTAATTGTCATTCTCTATCAAGAAAGTACCCTAACCCTTGTCCCCAATAACCCTTAATCCCTAAATTATATAACTTCCAACCCTTGTAATCTCTAACCTCAAACTCTTATAACCCGTTATCCCTAGCACATGTAATTGATATGATCCATAACCATTATAAGTTGTGTCACATGTTTCATATTTAACCTCTATAAAAAATAATCCCTAACCCTTACATTCTATAACAATTATAAGGATTATCAACTATAAACATTAATCCTTATAATACTCAAACCATATAACCACTTTACTCCATAACACTATAACACTTATCATCCCTAACACCTAACCCTTAATTCTCTCAATACCTAACCCTTATAAACATTAACCCCTAATCCCTATAAAGCACAATTCTAAACCAATGTAACCTTTATCTGACTTGTAACTCCTAATGAGCTTAACTACCATAACCCCTAACTCATATATTCATTAACCTTTAACTCTTGTAACATTTATAATGGATAAACCCTATTCTGAAACCCCTTTAAACCCTCACTACTATTAATCCATAATGTCCAAGCATAACCCTTATAACCCTAATCTCTAATGCATATAATTCTAATTTTGAAACCTATTACCTATAACTACTCCAACCCTTATATCCCTCTAACCCCTAAGCATTGAAATGTATGACCACTAACCCTTATAATGGTATCCCCTAAGTCCATTAACCCCTTACCCATAACCCCCATAACCATTAGCAACTAACCCTTATAACCCATAATCACTATGAACCCACATACCACAGTGACCTTA
>SNQJ01S0002310.1:401456-411507 GCA_010110895.2 Picea sitchensis | reverse complement strand
CACGTATTACGGGGATCACTCCGAGGTATACCCACAATGATGAGTGGAAGCCTTTGAGTTGATTTCGGGCTAGATACCCTGCCCTTGCGTGTGGATCGGACTAACGACTGTTCTTCTAGGTTGTATTGTTGTTTGTGGTGACCTTAGTGGCCTGTCTCTCTAGGTTCTTACCCGAGATGACTGTGAAGGGGAAAGTCTTCACGGTACTTGGAATTGACGTTGATCAAACTCACTTGGGCTCCTTGGAGGGTATACCCACGATTATGTGTGGGATCTTGCACCAGGGTGTAAGTCTATTAAGCAGGTCGTCAACGTAACTTTTCCACCTTAGCCCCGCCCCTTCTCATCTCGTTGTTGTGACGTTGGATTTCATCACCAACTAGTGGCTTCGAAATTAGAAGGTATTGTTTGCTTGGTGATTGCTTCTTATATTTTGTTTACTAGCACGTGCTCTTTGTTTCTCGAAGTTGACCATAGGAATTTCTTTGCGGAGCTTGTCATTTGTTTACAATTGCTCCCCCACGGTGTTCACGTAGAATGCAAGGTTTATCTCCAGAACATCTAGATGGTACTCAACCCTCGCCTACCGATACACCTAAGGGTTCTCCCCATCAGACTGAAGTCTCGGTGGTTACTCCACCACACGGGGA
Organism: Picea sitchensis; assembly: GCA_010110895.2. NCBI lineage: Eukaryota > Viridiplantae > Streptophyta > Pinopsida > Pinales > Pinaceae > Picea > Picea sitchensis. Next base: position 410,857 of record SNQJ01S0002310.1, on the reverse strand, counting down.
AACAAGTGACGTTCCAGTTGTCACCACACCACCTCCACAGGTAGACCGAACTGACTCTCTAGAATATTTTCGAATCACCAATACTAGAGAGGACTATCACATTCTCCGTGGTGACCGACCTATTGTGCGATTAAATTCCTCTGACGAAGCCATTGTTACTTCTTCTGAATCAACCGTTGGGCCTTCTCCCAGTGTAGTAGGCCAATATCCTTTTTGGTCAGGTGATTTCCGACGAGTCCTTTTTGGTACTGAGTCACCCCCTGTCTACGAAATCAACCCTCCTGTATCTTCTGAGACAGAAACTACCCCCGAGACTACCACTTATCGCTTTGTTCTCCCTCCTGAGATGGCCCATCTTGTTAATACTACAAGTGTTCAAACCGAGATTACTGCAGCTACTCTTTCTCCTATCAATACCCAGAGAATACCTTATGTCATCCCAACATTACCGCCTGGTTACCATGCTTTGAATGCTTTGTTGAATGCTTCTAATCCAACACCTCTGCAAACCCCAGCCGATTCTCCAGGTATTCCCGCTTTTATCCCGACACTCCCTCCTTTTCCTTCTGGCAATCCTAATCCTAGTGGCACTATCCCGACTGTTGCATCAAACCCGCAGATTCCTGTTGGTGGACAAGGTGGTGCGGTTCCTTTTCCTTTTCCAGGACACAACACAGTTACTACACAACCTACGGTTGGCACACAAATTTCGGGTGGAACTATACCTACCATAGGGGGACCAAACTCACCTTTTGGACAAAACATACCTCTTGACTTGGCCCAGTATTGGAATCAACTTCTACGAAACTTTCCTCAAAATGTTGGGGGGCAGCAAACTGTCCCTACTATAGGCCAACCTTATCCGGGTATAACTAATCCTATTTGGGGTTCGGGTCAGACTACTCAACCTCAGGTCCCTACTCAAACTCAAGGTCACAATCCTTGGGGTTACTATCCTATCCAGCCACCACCGAATCAGCCAGGGTCTTCCCTCTATGGGAAGACTGCATACGGTCCTACTGGTTTGCCTACAGGGCTTCCACCCCAAAGTCACCAATACCCACAAGTGAATCGGCAGTTTCCTTTTCTTTCTACCTTGGATTTTCCAGATTTGTCTAGGATTCTCAATGATCCTATTTGTCACTCTCCCCAATGGCCTGCTATTCCTGCTAAGCTTCCATCGGATATTCCGAAATTCGATGGAAAAGCGGGAGAGGACCCAAATAATCATGTCATGACTTTTCATTTATGGTGTTCGTCCAAATTCCTAATGGATGACTCCATTCATCTACGTCTTTTTCAAAGAACCCTTACTGGTTCTGTTGCGAAGTGGTATATTGAATTGCCACAAGATTTCTTTTCTGATTTCAACACTCTAGCTATGGCTTTTCTTACACATTACCAGTTACCGATCCGTTATGATACTGGGACTGAGATTTTGACTTCCTTCAAACAAACAAAAGGTACTCACATCTCGGATCATATACATGAGTGGAGACGAAGACGATGTCTCATTAAACTTGAACTCCCTGATCAGTTACTGGCCAAATGGTTCACGAAATCCTTTGTGAATGAAATTGGTAAAGACATTTCTATGGGTGGTGTTGTTACAGAGGAGCAGGCTATAAGTCGTGCTCAGTATATTGATCTCGTTTATTTGCAAACAGTAACACTTTACAACCTGCTACCTGAACTACCTCATCCTGGTACTTCCAGTACTTCAACTGCTCCAGCTGCCTCGCATGCAGCTGATGGTGTGATTGGTACTGCTCATTTCCACTCACATTCTGTTTCAAATACAACCCCTAAGTCTACATCTTCTAATGTTCAAAATGCTCCGTCTCCTACCACTTCCACCGGTAAAACTTCTGAGGTGAACGTTGTTCAATCTACCCCGACCGGTAAAATTAAATCCAAGAAAGGAAGAGGTAAGAATAAGGAGAGTAAAAATAATAATGAGAAAACTAAAACTCCTCCTGTTGAAGATCGGGATAAGCGTAAGCCATGATATCCTTGACTTATCTGTGGTGACGATCAATACACGAAGGATTGTCCTCGACGTGTCGAAGTTACTAAGTTCCTTCAAGGAACGCCTAAACCATCTACCCCGACAGTCTTTTCCCATCCCTTCCCGTCTCAGCAGCAGGCCTCTTTGGTCATTCATGACCAACCTTCTACTTCTACGACATCATATGTTTTGATGTGCACTGGTGATTCTAAGAACAATGACGTTGCCATCGCCACTAGAGCCAAATATTATTCTCCATCTAAGGAGAAGGTTGATGATTTACCTCATGCTTTGGTACAACCCTCTCCACCGACTCCACCTACTAACGATCCTCTTCATCTCGAACGACCGAGCTCTGATACAGTCCTACGACCCCTGAAAGGTGTCGTTAAGAAATTGGCCTTCAATCCGCATGCTCGTGCGGCCCATAACTATAGCATTGTCGAAGATCTGGCCCAAGCACCTTCAGCGATGTCTGCCCTTGAAGTCCTTCAGTCTTGTCCTGCACAATGAAAGGCTCTGTTGAAAGATATTGGTGGAATTGATCCTACAGATACGAATCTCATAGTCTTTGACTTGGAAGAACATATTCCAAGGTTACCCCCACAGCTTGCATTTCAGATACAAGTTGTTTTCGCCGACAAGAACATTTTTCGAACTGTTATTGATGAGGGTGCCTCTACGTGCGTAATGTCTTTTACTTGTTGGAAAGCCATTGGCTCTCCTCCTTTAAATGAATCACAAAATACTTTGAGAGCCTTCAATGGCTCTGGTTTTAAGCCTTACGGTGTTCTTCCATCGTTGCCTGTTACTCTCGAAGGTAAGACAATCCAAGTTGAAGTGGAAGTTTTCGATGCTCCCCTAGATTATAATCTTCTACTTGGTCGTAGTTGGGTAGATTCTATGCGTGTTGTTGTTTCAACACTTTTCCGTGTAGTCCATTTTCCTCATCAAGGAAAGGTCGTTACGGTTGATCAACTTGCATTCTTTAATTCTGATACTTGCACTGGCAATGTGTTGTTTATAGCTAAAACCCCACCGGGTTACAAGAATGTTGGAGTCGGTCTTTTAAAAGACTCTTCGTTAATGGGTACTTTCCCCATACCACCACCACCCGATATTCCACACCCATTATTTGCTTCTATTAATATGATCTCCGCTATGCCTCATGAGCTTCCAGTGTCTTTTGACCCTTGGATAGTCCCTGATCCAGGAGATCATGCTCGTTTCGACGACGTCATGCCGTTAAGTCCGGTTGAGTCTGTTTATCATGAGATTCAATCGGCAACACCTTCTATACCTTCTCTTGAGGAATTGTCTCCCGATCCTTTCTGTGTCATCTTTCTCACTGGAAAGATGATTATGTTCGTCATGGCCGCCACACCTTGGGATGATGGGCATCATCGTTCCATACTGTTTCTGGAACAACACACTCTGGAGAATTACCAGCGGATTTCGACTCTGTCGACCGTTGTTGTTATATCGACCGTTCCCGGATCTACACGTGATGTGTTTGCGGAAGGGAACCTCAGTAATATTTCTCCCACAATACCCATTGATATATCAATTAAACCTGGGATAGTTGAAAATGTTCACATTGGAGCTTCATGTTCTCCCGAAGAAATTGTCACTTATACTTCCTTGTTTAAATAATTTCGTGATATCTTTGCCTGGAGTTACGAAGAGATGCCAGGTATCGACCCTGCTATTGTTGTTCATGAAATTAAGACATACCCCAGAGCTAAATCGGTCCGGCAGCGCCTTCATCCGGTTCATCCACGTAAAGCGGCAGCTATCAAACTCGAAGTTGAAAAACTTCTCAAAGCCGGTTTTATTTATCCTGTGGCTCTGACAAAATGGGTTTCCAACCCTGTATCGATTGATAAGAAAGGTGGTAGTATACGTGTTTGTGTTGATTATTGGGATATTAACAAATCCTGTCCGAAAGACAACTTTCCAACCCCTTTCGTCGACCAGATCGTCGATGACTGTGCCGGAAGTGAAATCTTTTCTCTCATGGATGGATTCTCCGGCTATAATCAAATTAACATCGCTCCTGAGGACCAACATAAAACTGCTTTTATTTGTCCTTGGGGGACTTTCGCCTATAGAAAACTTCCCTTCGGTCTTAAGAACGCAGGTGCAACGTTTCAACGTGCTATGTCTTATGCGTTTCACGATATAAAGCATATCGTTCAACCTTATTTGGACGATTTGCCAGCACATTCTTTACGCCGAGTCGATCACCCTAATCATCTCCGAGAAATTTTCGTTCGTTGTCATTTCTATCGCATTCGTCTAAATCCTCATAAATGCATCTTTTGCGTAGAGTCTGTTCGTCTTCTCGATTTCATTGTTTCACGTCAAGGGATCCGGGTAGATCCTATTAAGGTTGAGGCGATTCTTAATCTCCCTCCTCCTTCTTCACTGCACCAGTTACAAAGTTTACAGGGGAAAGCAAACTTTCTTCGTCGATTCATCCCTAATTACGCTGAGATTACTCGTGGTTTTCCACGTCTTCTAAAGAAAGGTTCAAAGTTTGTTTGGGATAAAATTTCCAATAACGCTTTTGAATCTTTGAAGTTGTCCCTCACGAAAGCTCCACTTCTTTTTCCTCCTGATTATAGTCGGGATTACTTTATTTATCTAGCTGCTTCTGAGTATACCATTGGCATGGTTCTAGTTCAATAGGATGATGCACACGATGAACATGTTATATATTACTTGAATCGAATTCTATCATCCATTGAGATCAAGTACCAACATGTTGAAAAACTGGCTTTGGTTGTTGTTCAAGGAGTTCAACGTTTTCGCCATTATATTCTCTCCAGGAAAACTACAGTGATTTCACATTGCAACCCCATGCAACATATTTTGACACGTCAATTGCTAGGGGGAAAGTACTCCAAGTGGATTGTTATTCTCCAGGAGTTCGACTTGGAATTCGATCACGCCACGTCAAAGAAATCCTTAGTTTTTGCTGAGTTAATATGTGATTTTCCCCACTCTGCCACGGAAAATGTAGTAGTAGATTCATTACCTGATGAATCACTTTTCCTTATCAGCACTGACGATATTTGGTATGGAGATATCATTATATATCTCCAGACCCATACTTTCCGGCCTGATCTGTCTAGTACTGAACGGCGTCATGTCCATTATCAAGCTCGCCAGTACATTATCCTTGGAGATACTCTTTACCGTCGAGGAGTTGACTTTGTGTTTCGACGTTGTTTGACTTTTGACGAAGCTGAGAAAGCCTTAAATGACTGCCATTCTGGAGCATGTGGTGGTCATATGTCTGGGTATGCTACTGCCCAGAAGATCTTACGCGCAGAATATTTTTGGCCTTCTTTATTCAATGACTGCATTACTGTTGTTCAGAAGTGTCATGCCTGCCAGACCTACAATCAGAAAAATCGGTCGCATCCTGCTCCCCTTCATCCTGTGGTCTCAGTTGGTCCTTTTGCAAAATGGGGCATTGATTTCATGACATGTCACCCTCACTCGGCCAGGGGGCATGGTTATATTATTGTAGCTGTTGATTATTTTATAAAGTGGGCCGAGGCGATGCCAACATTCGATAATATTGGAAAGACTGCAGCGTTATTTATTTTCAACCATGTCATAACTCGTTTTGGTGTTCCTCAAGCTATCGTTACCGATCACGGTAGTCATTTTAGGAATTTTATGATGTCTAAACTTACGGAAAAGCTGGGTCTTCATCATGATAGCTCAACACCCTATTATCTGCAAGCTAATGGCTAGGTCGAAGCAATCAATAAGGTTCTTATAACTATGATTCGACGGATGATAGGCATTCATAAAACTAGTTGGGACACGATGTTATTTTCGGCATTGTGGGCATATCGCACATCTGTTAAATCCGCTACAGGGTTTATGCCCTTTCGATTAGTCTATGGCATGGAAGCCATTCTACCGACAGAATGTGAGATACCTTCTCTGAAGCTAGCTGTCGAACTCTTACCCAATACTTCTGCTGAAGAGGAACGTATGTTGTATTTGATGCGATTAGACGAGACCCGACGTGATGCCACTTTAGTAATAGAAGCTCAAAAGAAACGCGTCAAGGCACAGTATGACAAGCATGTCAAGCCTCATGTTTTCTCTGAAGGTGATCTTGTTCTTTTGTATGAACAAGATAAAGATGTCTTAGGAGCTGGGAAATTCAAACCAATGTGGCGTGGTCCTTACATTGTTCGCAGAGTGTTGGCAAAAGGAGCATACGAGCTGATTGATTATGATGGTATACCTTTGAGTGAACCCAGGAATGGGTTGTACTTGAAGAAGTATTATGCATAAGTCATTTGTGTACAAATACTTGTATTTTATGTATCATACTTTGTGTGTGTTACTTTAGTTTGCTTTTGACGTTATCCGGTCTCTGCCCTTACGTGACGTTGTGTTTGATTGACAGATGTCGGAGTATTCGCTACCTTATATTGGCTTCCCTGATGGTGCTAGACGTAATACTCGGGACCTAGCTTCTGCTGCATGGGAAATCTATGCCCCAACAAACGAGTTTATCTCTTTACGAGGTGTATGTCTTGGACGAGCAACCAACAACATCGCAGAGTATAGCATCGTTATTGAATTATTGGTTGATGCTATCTCTCTCGGAATTCGTCATTTGGTTGTCCGACTTGACTCGCAGCTTGTAGTACTACAACTAAGTAATGTCTACTCTATTCGAAGTCCTACTTTATTAAGGGTATATTTGCATATTTGCCTCTTGGAACGGTATTTTGATCACATTGAATATCAGCATATTCCTAGATGTCTTAATACATTAACAGATGCTCTAGCTAATTATGTATTGGACAGACACTTAAATCATTTATAAATCAAACATATTACAATTCACACAATGTAAAGTAAACTGGTAGAAGTCATTTGTATATATATAATGATCGAAAGAGTTTGTTTTTACAAAATGTTTGTCCGAAGACCAAAATATCAAAAATTGAAGCTTATAGCTTCTACATAGTGATGTCACATATGACATTCACGGTAACACACGACTGCCCTAGCTACCCTGCGGATTAGTCGACCCATAGCTACGAAAACCCATACAGTGTGACGTTGATCGCGTCGTGGAATCTCTTCCAGAGTCATATCTGGAATTTTAGTCGTCAGACCCTCCAAGTTCTGCTCCACGACCTGGTAATCTTCGACATACGGGGGTAATACTGCTGCATCTTCTCCTCGCCGTTGAATAGGATAACTGCCAGCAGGTCTATATGCTCCAACATCTGTGTTATCAACAAATATTTGGTGTTAGTCTTCGGATAAATCTATAAAACAAAAACATTTAAATATGTTAAAAATTCAAAAACATTTTAAAAGGAAAATTTGTGTACTTCTTACCGAGGTCTCCCCACTGAGCGTCCTCGGGCAGTGCTAGATCTAGATCTCCTTGGAAATCCAACCCGGCATAGGCATAGTCGTCGACCATCAGCATCTGGTTCTGCAACCAGTCAAAGAAAATATCATCATATTTGACGATTGGTCCTGCGACGTGTCGGGCCATGAGCTGACACCATCGTAACATCCTCGGATCTCTAGGACCCGGTAAGTCCCACTCAGCTTGTAATCTAAATACAGGGACCCTCTCTAGGAAGAAGGACACTAACAAAGATCCATAACCAAATTGTTTCAGTTATCCCCGCCTGCACTTAGTCAGTTGTTTTTTGATACTGTGCAATACTGCATCGGCCCAGTTAAATACTCGGGGCTCAGTACACTCGATGGCGTACTGGAAATAGCTCTGCAATTCCATATGGGGAGTGGCACTTCCATCCATCTGAGCAATCGTGAAGAGAATAGTGCGGAGAGTCAAGTCAGTTACTCCCTAGATTGCCACCTTCCCTTTCTTTCTTTCGGCCTCCGGTACACAATATTGGTTGCAGTATTCACTCATTTTCAAACCGCCACCTCTGTTGTCGTTCAGACTGACATAGGACCCACGCCTGGATAATCCGGTCAAGAAATATATGTTCTCGATGTCAATAGCTAATGTGTGAGCTCCTACAATGAAAACTTGATTGTCCGGATCCCACATTCGGACTAGATACTCCAACAATCGGACTTGGGCTCTCATGCCCGGGATACGGAAATATTTTAAGAGACCACAATCTCTTAAGGTAGCTATGGTGGGAGGGTGATTCTCTGCGTTTGTGTTATCCTCCTCATGTTCTCATTCTCGCCACTCAAGCACCATGTTTGTGGCTATTAACCTACATAAGAAACATACAAACATGATTAATGGTCTTGTTCATGAAATAAATTTCTTCCATTGGCTAAACGTTTCAAAAACAAATTGAGTTATGCGATGTTCGCAGGTGCCATATTATGCACAGTGTGAACTTCTCGCAGACGGCTTAAGGTCCACCTACGAGAACGAGTCATTCTCGCAGGTCCCGTATGGTCCACCTACGAGAATGCCTCCACGCATGTATGGTTTAAAAAATCACTTAAAACAAAACTTTTAACCAGTGAAACCAAAATTTCAAACCATGAAAAGATCAGGAATGAAGAACTTACCAAGATGTTGTTGACGGCTCATCAAATGATCACTCGTAGCTCCCGGAAATCGACACCGAAAGAAGAGGGTAAAATGAGGGTTTTTTGGAACTCAATGGTAAAAGAGTGAAATGATATGGTAAATTTAGTGATTTACTCATTTTAATTACTTTTTACTATATCAAATGTGGGTTTTTAATGTTTATTTATTATTTAACCCTAATCACTAATGTGAAAATGAGTAAAATGACTTGCAAGTGTGAAGCATGGATGATTATGGACATTTTTTCTCTGGTGTGGTGTGATTTTGATTGTTTGTTATGGTTTTTACATAAAACCTTGAGCGCCTTTTGTCCATTCTTGCGCTGGTGAAAAACATAAGAACGTGACCGAGCGTCGTTTTATCACTTTTTCGGGCTCGCTGTGGTTATACGAAAAAGGAACCCCCCTGGAGTTATCTTTAAGCTCTTTTCAGACTCTCTAAACATGAAAAGATCACCGAGCGACCTTGCTATTTTCACGCTAGATAAAGTATTTGAATTATGCGTCCTTCGAGTGATAGTTTAACCCTTTTTCGGTCTCGTTGGACTACTGTACTAAAAAGGAACTGAGAGAGTTCTCTTTTAAAGTGTTTTTCCAAACTCTATAATCTTGAAAAACCTTCGATTTTACTATCTCTGGACTCGTTAAAAAAACATTGACAGACTCATGATGGGACCGAACCACTCCTTCCTAGGGTTCGTTAAAAATACTCTGAGGGACTCGTCCGAAGGATGAGCTTATATCAACAAGCATATGTGATCCTCTTCAAGCTTGCGTAAAAATAAAGAGGTACTTGCCAGAAATGGTG
>SNQJ01S0002310.1:389444-399743 GCA_010110895.2 Picea sitchensis | reverse complement strand
AATATGTCCCTTTCCCATAAAGCTGATGTCACTTTATTACATAACTCCTTGATCATATGTATAGATTAACTGTTGAATATATTGAGTTGTTTTCACTTCAATTGGTTTGAGTTGTCCTGGTCTTGGTGGCACAAGAGCATTGGGGCGAAGCTGGTACAACAGAGACCCAAGGAAGCGATCATAAGGTATGTCCATGATTCCTGCCTCCTAGTTCATTCAATAGTCTAAATCTAGGGAAAGAGTATTATTTTGTCATGTTTTGTTCTAGATCCAGGTGGATCTAGGGAGATCGGTTTGTGTCCGCACTTATGGATTAATCCTGAAACAAGAGGTCTCTTGCGGGAAACTTCCCTTATTCAGTGGACACTAGCCCAATAGGATGCCTTTCCCTTTTCCAAGACTTGTATTGTGGGTTTGTGTAATGTATTTGAGCTATTGATTGATCTATTAGGGGTTTTATGCATATGTTTATTAATATTTATGACGAAATGTGATTGACATTTCTATGATCCCTGTGATTGATGAGCCCATGGAGGGAGTAGATTTTGATGTGAAGGACCATGCCCGACGGACAGGTACCATCTTGGAACGGTACACATGGGGAGATGATTAGTTCGGACCTCCATGGGGCTGAAGAGCCTATCAGGTGGATGTTGAGACCCCACCAGGGGGAGATACAGGATAGAGATGGATACGGAGCTTTGCACCAGAGGAGAAGAGGACGTTCCACCAGAGGCACCCTGGCAGAGCTTGACCTGGGGGGATGACCCTTTCCCAGTGGAAAGTTGGCCTTGGGAGGCCTAGGACGTCACCACCTTGACCATGACATCACTCAACATCATGGACACTTTTGGAGGCATATTAGGAAGCAGTGGCACGTGTGGCATCTTGGAGAAGCCCGATGAGGGCTAACGTTTTTCTCCAGGACACCCCATATTCCCTACAAGGGGCTAACTTCTCTCTTGGAGGGGATTTTACTCTCTTTTAATCTTGATTTAGGATTTGATTTAACAATTTAATGTAAAACAATATGATTTTGGTATTTTGGCCTTGTCGGCCTTTTACATGACCTAAAAAGTAAAATTAGGTCATGATATTGTATAAATAGATAATTTTCTCTTTCATTTTTCAAGGATCTCTCACTCACCACTTGGTGAGGTCTGAAATATGTGCCCTATTCTAGGGTTTTGGATGAAATAGTGAGGTGAACTTGTTGAAGGAGGATATTTTTGGCATATTTTGGCATTTCTCTTAACGGAAGGTGTTACAACTAGGGTTTACAATGCATTTTCTTGGGGATATGTAAGTATTTTTCTGCAAAACTTCTTGACTGAATGGTTGTAGTTTCATTTCTTGCATATATTTATAATTTTGTTGAATAAAACCCTGGGTGACAAGCACACAAGTAGGTCATTGTCTCATGTCCCCATTGCAAGAAAGTTTTCAGCCATTGATTGAAGAAGGAGAGAGTCTAGTCATTGCTACACTCTCTTTCTCTCTTCATTTATTTATAGTCATACTATCTATAAGATGAGAAGAAGGAGATGCCTTAAGCCTAGGTTTTCTACACTTTGGGTCGATTTTTCTAAGGTTTGCTGACAGAGCCTTGCTGTAGCAACACTCTGCTTCATCAAACCTTCTTGTCTTGGTTTTATGCTTCATCTTCAGCTAGTCGTGATTGCCACTGAGTTAAGGAAGGAGAAGAGAGCATCGAGGCCTAGTTCTCCTGCACCAAGGTGAGCCTCTCTCCCCTACAGTTTTGACTTTGAGGCCTTGCCTTAGCAACACCGCAAAGCTCTGCCCTCTAGTCCTTAGCATTTTTAACCCTTGTCTCCTTTAGCTCTTGCATCCTTCACTATTTGACTCCATTAACCCTAAGGCACTAATCTAAAGACCTCATGCATTGAATTGAATCTGATCAAAAATACTCTCAGTACATTGAATCAAACCCTAACTTCATTAACCCTAGCTTATAAACTAACCCTATTGACTAAGTGATATCGTCATCTCTTGATATTAACACGTTTGTGCAGTTGAACGTTCTCCTTTATAAGCAATTGAATGGTGATTAAAGGCATTAATTAAATGAAGTGTTGATTTATTGCATTGAATGCCACATTATTCTAGCATTTATTGAAGAAGTGATATAATTTTCATTGCTATTTTTATAAACATTGACTTCGTCAATATTTATTGTAAAATTGCTTATATGTTTATCAGATAGTCATTGATTTATATGAAGTACTAACCCATTGAGCTAGCTTGCACATATCAATTTGTTGTTTCTTTGTCTCAGGAAGCTATATGTCTTTGGGGGTTTTACTTTATTATTGGCCTTTGGCCGAACTATCTGCTCGGTGGTGACTTGTGAGGGGGAAATAACTACTTTATATTGTAATCCTTTGCCTTCTCAGAACCCCAGGTCACTGGGGACATCTCCCCTGGGCCTTACCACCCTAAATAGAAAGAACCATCTCATTGTGGTGACATTGGGTGGTATTGGTTCCTATTATGCTAGTTTGACCTTCAAACCTCAAGCCTTTTATCCTTGCTACAAATTGTGTGATAACATGTTGGCGTCGTTGTCGAGGAACACTAAGTCAAGCCTTCCTCAAACAACACTTTTTCGTTATGCCTTGCCTCTAGATCTTTATCTTACAATCTTACCTAGAGACTCCACTTAAGGTGATTCCCTTTTTTCTTTAATGATTTCAAGAAAATCATCTGGTGACTCCACAAAAAGCTAATGACGACCCGTAATGGGTGTCAGTATATACCTTCATCATTTACTATGACCTCTACAAATCCTATCACCCCCGTAAACTCTCTTAAATGGTATCATAAATAAATCTTTGACCCTTTAGGCTTAGCTAACACCCAAGGGGGGTTATATGATCTACCCAAGAAGGTTGAATCCTAGATACCTAAGTTTTTAGGGGAAGATGGATCCTATGGAAATTCTCATTGGACCAAAGTTTTTGATGCATTCCAATTTCACCAATCCGGAAAAGAACACCTTGATGTCTTTTTAAGGCTCTTTGTGAGCTCACTCACCGGAAGTGCCAGAAGATGGATTAACAAACTCCCAAAAGGAAGCATCAAAACCCCTGAAGATCTTGAACAAGTCTTTAAGAAAAAATGGTGTGAAAAAGAAAACATGGATTCCATGTAGTCTCAATATACTGACATTTGCAAAGCTTCTAGCGAGGGCATTAGGGGTTTCAATGACAGGTTCAATCTTCTCCTCAAAAATATCCGACCTAGCTTCTCGGAAGAAGCTATCCTCCAACACTACTTGAACTCGTTGGAAGGAGTCTTGCAGTTTACTCTCAAAGATCGGTCGCCCTTGACTCAGAAGAAGCACAAGATTTTACTTACTATATTGAGAGGAACTTTGAATTTGAAAAATACATCTATCAGGTTAATATCTCTCACAATAACAACTCTTGGAAATCTAGTGACAAGGATATCACAGAGACTGAACCCAAGTTCCCAGAAATCCTTGAGGTAGAACTCATGCCTCCCAAAAGGAAATGGAGCACAACTTCCTCAGGCACTGACGATGTCTTGAACTTTTCAAGACAACATGAAACATTTGAGGGTTTGGGTATGGCCACTCATAAAAAACATAATTTTGAAGATTCCTTGTTTGTCTTGAACACACAAATTTTGGAAAACCAAGATATGAGCGAAACCAATAAGGATCACTCATTCACTCCATAAGGAGGTCTGAAATTTGCGCCCTCTCTTGGGTATTTGGCTGATTTAGTGAAGCGCACTTGTTGAAGGAAGACATTTTCGGCATATTTTAGCATTTCTCTTGAAGGAAGGTGTTACAACTAAGGTTTGCATGGTTATTTCTTGGTGAATTTATTGCATGTGTTTATGATTTTGCTGGACAAAACCCTAGGTGACAAGAACACAAGTAGGTCCTTGTCTCATGTCCCCTGATAGAGAAATTTTCAGCCATTGATAGAGAAGAGAGAGCCTAGTCGTAGCTACACCTCCTTTGTCTCTTCATTTATTGTTAGTCATACTATCCAAAAATCAAGAAGAAGGAGACGTCCTAGGCCTAGGTTATCTACACTTAGGGCCGTTTTTCTTCTAGGGTTTAATGAAAGAGCCTTGTTGTAGCAACACTCTCCCTCATTAGATTTTATTTCTTGGTTTTATGCTTCATCCCTTAGCTAACCGTTTTTCCAATCAACCTAAGGAAGGAGGAGAGAGCACGAGGCCTTTCCATAGCAACACCGGAGTGAGCCTCTCTCCCCTAGGGTTTTTATTTTGAGGCCTTGCCTTAGCAACACCTCAAAACTCTTCCCTCTAGTCCTTAGTTGTTTTGACCTTTATCTCCTTCAACTTCTACATCCTTCATTGTTGACTCCATTAAACCCTAAGGCGTTGATCCTAAGACCTCATGCATTGAAGTGGATTTGATCCAAACACTCTCAAAACTTTGAATTAAAACCCTAACTTCACTAACCCTAGCCTAAACTAACCTACTAACCCTAAGTGTTGTCATCATCCTTGGTTATTTACATCACTGGTGCAGCAACATTTTGCTTTGTGAGCAATTGAATGGTAATTTAGGCATAAATTGATTGAAGTGTTGATCTTTTTACTTTGAATGCCATATTGTTTCAATATTTATTGGTGAAGTATTGCAATTCTTATTGTTATTGATAAACATTGACTTCGTCAACATTTATTACCAAATTGCTTATTTAGTATTCAGATAGTCAACTATTCTATGAAGTACTAACCCATTAAAATATAACTTGCATATACCATTTTGTTGTTTCATTGTTCCAGGCAGGTATATCTTTGGGGGTTTACTTTTAATTAGCCTTTGGTCGGACTATCTGCTCGGTGGTGACTTGTAAGGGGAGAATAGCTACTTTATCTTATTATCCTTTTGCCTTCTCAAAACCCTAGGTCATCGGGGACGTCTCCCCTAGGCCTTACCACCCTAAAGAGAAAGAACCATCCCATTGTGGTGACATTGGGTGGGATTGGTTCATGTTACGCCTGTTTGACCCTTAAACTTCAAGATTTTATCCCTTCTACAAACTGTGCGATAACATCTACCACAGAGAATCCACAAACAACAGAACTGGTTTCTCTATAATAAGAGAAGGAATCATTTTTGTCAAGAGGCATTGGATTACAAAGATAAAGTGTTGCAACTAGAGAAAGAAAAAGTGAAATGGTCACAAGAGAAAACATAGTTGTTGAGAAGGGTTGTAGTTGTACCTTCTACTACAGAAGTTGGTCCAAACACTGAAGGGCTTGTCCATGATATGTCACAAGTTATTCTAAAAGAAGGAGAAATCAAAGGGCTAAAAGGGAACATAGAGAAGTTGAAGCAAGAAATGCAAGCAAACGATGAAAGAGTGGCTAAATTTCAAAAGGAGAATCAAGCCTTACAGGAAAGGATAGTCAAGTTGAAAATAAGGTTAAGGGGAAAATGATTGTTGCAGGGAGCCAAACACATCATCTGGAATTCTATAGTTTTTGAAGCTGCCAAGTTTAGATTGTATTTGAATTTCATCAATGATAAGGACATCATGGCCATCATAGCCAGAAGCGGGTGCATTATTGTAAATGAGACGTTAGCAAAGAAACCATCAGAGTGGGCCCAAAATTCCATAAACCTGCTCAACTCCATCCCTACTACAGAACTTCAGACCATTGGGGTCAAAGATAGAACTACATTAATCATCTGGGCCAGGAGGGTTATTGCTAAGCATAACCTGCTGAAATCAGTCCAAACCAAGGCAACATAGATGGAGAAAAGTGTGAAAGAGTTCAAGGATTTGTTTGAAGAATTGCTTATTAAATGCCTCCCACCATTTTGGAATGGCAAAGGAAAATTATATGATTAGGAAGAATACAACGCTCGCCTCACTCAGTGCAGAATGGACCACTTCAAGTTGAATCCCTAAAGGAAAACCTGAAAGGAGCAACCCTATTTGAACATATGATTACAGATTTTGAGATTCTAAATCAGTTCAAAGCAGTGAAAGTTGGACTACCAGTCATGACATATGCCTCTTGCATTGACTTGGAGATCTTGATCAAATAAATGATGGATTATGATATCCCTTCCGACTTGCAATGGAAGGAGATAGTATGGCTAGGTAAGACAAAGTGCAGTTTTCTTGGAGCCAGTAAATGATGTCCAGGTGTCACTAAAGATGGAAGATCAAGAAGAAGACCAGAAAAAAAACAAATTGGAAAGAAAGGAGTTGAAGCGTTAGTTAGAGGAGTTAGAAGCTAGATCAACAATCGTTTTCTTGTTAATCATTCTAATCGGTTCCAATACCGAAACTGTCATTTGTAATTATTGTAATCAATTTCAGAAACTGAAATGTTTCATTTCAATCATTGTAAATGGTTTCAAACCAAAGGAACTCAGTTTGTATAAATATTAAGAGTTCCAAATGTATTAGTGTTGGAATAAGTGCAAGGACACGCTTTAGTTGTTTGAACTTGAATGTAATTTTCTGAAGATGAATAGAATACATATCCATAAGTCTTTGAAGTCTCCATGAAAAGATTCTAATGGTGATGATATGAGTTTTTTCTTCTCTCTTTGTATGTATTTCATGTGTTTCTAATTCCACTAGCATTGTCTTCTATTTAAATTGGATAGTTTAAAGGCCCAAAATTCATCTTATGATGCTCTTGGCTTAAGCAATTTAAAGTGTGTTAAGTTTCTTCCTAACTAATTCAAAATTCATTTCATTAATGCTCTGATGCAGTTACTTGTTTTCCCCTTTATTCTTACACTCTGAAAATTAAAATGTATAACTCAGATTCATTACCTCATTTAGCCTTTATCCTCTAGAGAGTTCTACCCACTAGTCAGTGTTTCTATTCATTTTCAGAAATTCGACTCCATAGCCCTGAATGTTTCATCCCCTTTATTGCCAACAGAATTATAAAAAACCCCAAACAAACAAAATCTAGCCATTGATTGTCAAAGAAATACCAAGTGACGGGAGAGATCCCTCTCTAAGTTGAGCAGGATAGTACCCAGCTCTAAAGTTTGTTTGTAGGTTACCTTTGTCGGTTGTTTTATCAGCCAAACAAATTTACAGAGTGCTAACATTATGGCACCATTGTCGGGGATCGAAAGTGAAATATTCTTTGGGAAAAGAACGACTTAAAGCTTCATATTCAATTCCTGAGGGTGATAGTAAATCAAACACATTATTGGTTGAGACTAAATTACCCTGGCGACTCCATTATAAAGAGACCAGTAGAATAAAGTAGTTTGAACTAGAAATCCTCGCTCCCAAGAGAAACCCAGACCCAAAAGTAGTAATCCATGTGTCTAACCCTGAGAATATTGTACACAAAAGAAAAGAAAATCCAATAAGCTCAGTTTTGTGTCTAGACATATATCTGTCCTTTCCCAAAGATGGAGTGACAAGCATTTAATACCTTGATTTTGATGTGAAATTTGAGCAAACTCTATTCAGAACTAAATCTGAGTCTTGTTTGAACGAGATCATTTTTTATAAGAAGAGGTTCCAAGATTTAATTTTAGCTGCCTCTATTAAACCTCTTATGATTACTAACCAACGGCCACTTCAATTTCTTACTGCAGCCATGGAAGCTAGGTTTTCCCCTCTTGTCCTACCTTCTCAATTACACGAATTGCCCCGGGAATATAATCAGAGGATTAAAGTGTATGATGTTGAAGACAATGTGTCGGCCCCAAAACACTTAGATTGGTTCAATGATTTTATAGACCTAGAAGAAGTAGATTTTGAAGATGCAAAAATGAGGTTGTTTTCACAAAGTCTTGCAGGAGAAGTCAGAAAATGGTTCAGAGCTCTCCCACCAGCAAGCATCCAAAATTTTGAATCCTTTGAAACGAGTTTTCTTGCAAAATGGGGTGACAAGAAAAAACCCCTTATGTTGCTAACCCAATATAACAACATGAGAAGGTCACTTGATGAAACAGTCCAAGATTATTTAGCCAGATTTATCAAAGTTTACTACTCAATTCCTACAAAAGTAAAAGCTCCTCCCAGGGCTACTCAACTTAGATATGTTGATTCCTTTGAAATTGATTTTCCTTTGTTGTTAAGGGAAAGAAGATACACTTCACTAGATGATATGATGAGTGATGCAATAGAAGTTGAAGTAAATATAATGGCTTCAGGAAAGATCAATATAATTATGATAGGGACATGAACAAGGTTCGAGATAAGGCACAGCCTTCAACCTCACAGTCATCAGAAGAGAGTTTTGAAACGATGATGAAAAACATGGAGAAAATCATGGAGAGGATGTCTTTAGATAATAATCCTAACACCAGATAACAGGTTGATGTTCCACTCAAAAACCAAAGAAGACCATCGGTTCCAAAAATTAGACAAAGAGATCAAAGGAACCAGCATGATCAGCAAATAAGACCTCCCTTTCAAAATAATTATGTAAATAAAAATTTTGATGAAACTTTTGAAGACAGCATGCATTGTTGTGATGCTAATGAAATAGAGGTATTTTGACTAAAGAAGAACATGACCAGTTCATGGATGCAAATTAAATCTTCATGCAGGAGGATGATAAAAGGTTGTCAGTAGAAAAGGAACATTACCAGACAAGGTTGCATAATGCCATCATGCAATTCCAGAAAAAATATAATCTACAAAACCAAAAGGTGCTTGCAAATCCTCCAAAGGGAAATCCTCCAAAGGTAAATCCTACCAAAGAATATAAAAGTAATGCACCTTCTTCAAATCAGCCTAAGAAGGACTCTATTGCAAAGGATGTTGTGGAGAAAGGAAAGCAGAAGGAAGAGCCTCAGAATAAAGTGCCTAAAACAAGAAAGGAGATAGTCATCAAAGAGGTAGAGAAAACCTCATCTTCCTTTAATTTTTGAAGTGAGATGGCCAAAATTAAAATCTTTGTACCATTCAATGAGTTGATAAAAAAATAGTGAATATAGAAATCAAATCATCAATATGCTCAATATGGAAGAAACTTATGATACTTTGAACATACAAGATGATCATCCTACCATCTTGTTTGGCCCATGTGTAGAGGAGAGTAGTTATGTTGATAAGGTCCCCCCTTTCTATGTAAGTTTGAAGATTCATGATATGACTCTGCACAATGTTATATTGGATTCAAAAGCATCCCATAACCTAATTCCCAAGGTGGTCATGGAACAATTGGGCCTAGACATTACAAGGCCTTACAAAGATCTTTAATCCCTTGATTCAAGAAAGGTGAAGTGCTTGGGCCTAATCAAATATCTAGCAGTATCTTTGTCTCAAATTCCAGCAAAAAATATGGTCATGGATGTAATAGTTGTTGATATCCCTCTTAAGTTTGGCATGTTTCTATCTAGGTCATGGGTTGCAAAGTTGAAAGGGACTTTGCATATGGATATGTCATATGCCACTATCCTTGTGTTTGGTCAATATAGGAAGTTGTACAGGGAAGTATTTCTCAAATACATGGTCAGTAACAAAGCCCAACCAAACAAGCACCCCATTTCTTCTGTGGAAACTGAGATTGGCTCCTATATTTTCTTTAATGATTTGAGTTTTGAAGAGAAAGGGCCAGAGATTGATATGGTTGTCAAAGACAAATCTGATCAGCAAAATGAGGAAAGTTCAGAGCAGCAAAATGATGTAGAAAATCGGATGTGGAATATTATCTTCGATGGAGTTGTCAGTAGAAAAGGAGCAGGGGATGGTGTGCATATTAACCTCCCCAAAGGAACTACAAAAATGTGCTCTTATAAACTTGCTTTTGATTGCACAAATATCATGGTTGAATATGAGGCATTAGTGTTTGGATTGAAAACTTTGAAAGAGATGGGTGCTAATAGAATAGTTGTACATGGATATTCTTAGTTGATTATCAATTAGATAAAGATTATATACCAAGAAAAGTAACCTAGGTTGAGGGCCTATAGAAATATAGTGCTTGATCTTCTTGAACAATTTCTAGAGTATAATCTTTCAGTGATTCCAAGAGGGCATAATCAGATTGTTTATGCCCAGGATACTTTAGCCTCGGTCTTCAAGATTCTAATTTTCCCTAACAAGAGATATGAGATTGAGGTCAAGCACAGGCCAGCAGTACCAAATAACATTAAGTACTGGAAGGTTTTTGAAGATGACAAACAAATAGAAAGTTTCCTTTGTTCGACAACACAGATATTCCAACAGAGGACGAACACCTTCAGTAACCACTCACATAACCAGATCAAAGATCAACACACCGATTTTTTCACGTGGTAAAACCCCTACGGGGAAACATCCACGGCCC
>SNQJ01S0002310.1:330641-364363 GCA_010110895.2 Picea sitchensis | reverse complement strand
GGGGGGGGGGTCCGGAATCCGAGGTGCATCTTTCTGACGGTTGTGATTGAAGAGCCCAGATCAACGACGCTCAGGTGAACTCACCCTTCTCAGCTGCTCTATTGTTAATCAGCGTGGGCCCTTTCCCCGTCGTGTCAGCTTGTGGACCATCCTCTCTCCTGCCACTTGTTCGCCTCCTGACCATAAGATGAGGCTCGCCCCCTTATCTCTTCCTCATCCTCTAACATCTATCCATCTCCCCTCTTGCGGTCCCTATGGTCTCCTCCTCCATCTCATCATTTACTCACCGTCTGCCATGCGTCCCGCTCCTTTCAATGTCAGCCTCCCATCAAGGCACGCCCGTTATATTTCATCTCCTGCTCCCACCACCTATTTCCTTCTGCCATGTGTCTTCCCCTGCCGCCTCTCTCACACCTCATTGCTTCTTATTTCCCCTCCACATTCTTGGAGCCGCCACTCCCCTTCCGTGCCCAGCCCATCATGCTGACCTCCATGCTATTCATCGGGTCGTTCAGTTAATCCAGGTGGCAGCACGGGGGGTCTTCCACGTCACAGAAGTGCCAAGTTGGCCAGGCCATCCTCAATCCCAATGAAGCAGTTATTGAAGCAATTGGTGGTGGTTAGACATCGCCTCCGCCATAATGGGAAAGTCCGGTGACGAATTAAAGGCACGTCGATTCGCCCACGGAGCTGTCAGGAGTTCGATTGCGTCCGCCGTTGGTGCACGGTTATTCATAGATTGCAGGTGCAGATGGTCAGAAGCCATGCAGACGCAAAGTTTAATGCAACGTCTCGATTTTGTTGTTGTTGATTGTTTTGAGTATATGTAGGCGTTTTCGCCATTTTTGTAGAGATCGATGGTAGAGCAGAGCTCCCTACTGTAATGTTTTAACAGCTATTCTAGTTTTTAGCTTATGCACCTGTGTATGAGATTTCTTGTTTTATAACAGACAGTTCTTCTTACTCCAGCTATTTTCATCTCATGCTAAGAGAGTTCATGATTGACTGAGTCGTGCGAGTTATTGTAGTTATGTTATGATAAAAGATTTGTTGTTGCATTACTGCATTCTCTGGTTTTGCGTTTGAATGTAAGATGATATTGCATTTGGACGTCTTCTTCCTCAGTCTGTTAGAAACCTATTGTTTATAACAGACCTCTGCGTTCTTCTCATACAAGTCTTCCGCCTGTTCACCCTTTACTACAGCTCACTATCTGAAATTTACGCAAGACCTCACTTGCTCATGCATACCTGGCCTGGTTTCAGAGTTGGAACGCTATTGTTTTGAGTTTCCTTCCATTCGATCACCCATCTATGAACAATCGTGACATAAAAATGATGGGTGTCGGGCTCTGCTCCTGATTGCAATCCAGGAGTGACTTCCGTCGCCAACACAGAGGAACTAGAAGCTAGATCATCAAACGTTTTCATGTTAATCATTGTAATCGGTTTGTATACCGAAACTGTCATTTGTAATTATTGTAATCGGTTTTAGAAACTGAAACTTTTCATTTCAATCATTGTAAACGGTTTTGAACCAAAGGAACTCAGTTTGTATAAATATTAGGAGTTCCAAATGTATTAGTGTTGGTAGAAGTGCAAGGACACGCTTTAGTTATTTGAACTTGAATGTAATTTTCTAAAGCTGGATAGAATACATATGTATAAGTCTTTGAAGTCTCCATGAAAAGAGTCTAATGGTGGTGATATGAGTTTTGTATTCTCTCTTTGCATGTATTTCATGTGTTTCTTATTCCATTAGCACTGTCTTCTATTTAAATTGGATATTTTAAAGGCCTAGAATTCCTCTTATGATTCTCTTGCCTTAAGAAACTTAAATTGTGTTAATTTTCTTCTTAACTAATTTAGAATTCATTTCATTAATCCTCTGATGCAGTTACTTGTTTTCCCCTTTCTTCTTACACTCTAAAAATTACAATTTATAACTCAGATTCATCGCCTCATTTATCATTTATCCTCTGGAGAGTTCTACCGACCAGTCAATGTTTCTATTTGTTTTCAGAAATTCAACTCCATAGCCCTGAGTGTTTCCTCCCCTTTCTTGCCAGCAGAATTATAAAAAACCCCAAACAAACAAAATCTATCCATTGATTGTCAAAGAAATACCAAGTGACAGGAGAGATCTCTCTCTGAGTTGAGCAGGCTAGTACCCAACTCTAAATTTGGTTTGTAGGTTATCTTTGTTGTTTGTTTTATCAGCCAAACAAATTTACAGAGTGCTAACACACTCTAATATTATTGTTGTATTCATGTAAGAGATTATGATGTTGTTCATCATTTTTGTTATATAATGATAATATTGTTATAATGGTTACTTTGTTTAAATATTTTTGGGCATATCAAATAGTTTACTGTGTAAAACAATTCAGAGGCCAGCGAGCAATTTTGTTAAAGAAGGCATCAGTTTGGATTATTGTTTTGGAAACATAATATTTTTTAAACTTCGAAATTTTGGACAGAGATATATTTTGATTGCATCAGAGGTAGAATGTTTTGATTTTTTTCACTTGAACAGTATCTGTAAAGTTTCCCTATCACTCTACCATTTTTCATTAATTACACTACCTCCACGATCCCTATTTCACTTATTTCATCCTTGTTCTGTGATATAAATTTTAAAAGATAAGTCTATGTGGAAGTGAGAGAAAGATAACATAGCAAGGGTTGAGGATTGATATTCTTCATATTTTTATATACACAGTTAATTGTTTGGTTAATTGTTGAAAAGTATCCATATATCGATTCCCTATCATTCTTCCATTTTTCTCTAATTACACTCCCTCCATATTTCCCATGAACCCTACTATTCCTTGTTCACATGGAAACTATTGCATGATGTGTTATGGATGAATTTGCATGTATCTCGTGTCAATTTTGGAGCCAATTTTTGACTCATGTAAGTAGAGTGTCATGTATGGTTTATTAAGAGATTCGTTACTGACAAACTGTTGCTACAGGATGAGATTTTTTAGTAGAGGCAGCAATGGTCGAAATAATATAGGCAGGGGAAATTGGAATCGAGGCCATAGAAGGCCTGGATTTTCTATCCATTTTGACGTTGACCTGCAAGAATTGAACCAGTTGTTCCAATCTAGGTTCTTTAATTAGATTGTTCATGGGATAATGAACCCTCGACCAAAAATACCCCATTTCCATCCTCCTCAGAATATTCTCGGCATTCTCGTTCCTCCACATGTGTCCTTGCAACCCAAAGTCCTTGCAAATGATGGTTGGAAAGAGATTGTCCACCAATCCATCTCTCACCATTGTGGTTGGCCCACTATTTCATTGCATTTAACACCACTTGTCATTCCCAATGGTGAAATAGCTCATGTTGTTTTTCCAATTCAGTATTCACACACCAGTAAGAGATTAAAAATTGATATTCTCCAACTCGTGCAAGACAAAGGAAAAGCAAATGTCTCCCCTTCTTCTCCCTCCACTAATTCCTCTAAATATGTGTCTTCATGCCTTCATTTAAAGGATGACTACTCCCATGTGATTAGCGAGATACAGCCCCAAGGGCCAATCAACCACGGGCTACTTCAGAAAAGTCTAAGGGAAACAGCGATGAAAAAAGGAAAATTGTCTCACAAAGTGGAAAATATGTACTTTAATTATGTTTTATGTGATTTAGTTGATGAGGACAGTGTTTAATGGTTTTCAGCATATTTTGGACAGCAAGCCTTATTTTTGATATTTTTTGGATAATGTGGATATATATTCTTTTTGGATATGATATAAATTATTGATGATATTTAAATATCGAGTTTAAAGGATATTCAAAGGACTTGCAAGGGTGGCATATGATCAAAATGATTATCTTTTATGTGTTATACTTCATGATTTAAAAAGAAGAAATTATGGGAGTCACAAGGGGTCCCACCTACATAGTTATTATTAATTAAGACCCTTAACTATATCATTATTATTTATTTCTCCTAAATTAATTAGTTAAGTTAAATCATCTTAACTAAAGAAAGTGGTTGAACTACTTAAACTTATTGAGAAAGAATAAAATCTCAATGAGAAGAAGATACAGGAGGATAATAGAAGGAGAAAACAAGACTAAGGTTTTCTCTTTAGTTACATGAGATAGTTTCAGTTTTCATTCATTTCTGAGTTTATTTGAAAGCCCAATTCTCTTGTTGACAACAGGGTCTTATTGTATATAGCAAGGTTCAAGACTAAACCATACTTTTCAAATGCTTGTTTTAAAGGTGTTGATTCATCCTTGATAGTCTATGTATTCTTTTTTGTTTGTGAATTAATTTTCATGGTTGATAAAGGATATCTTGCAAAGTCAAAATGGAAGCAGTTTGTGGCAAGTTGATCCAGATTATTAATTTCAGTTTTACTTTACTGTTAGAGTCTTTTTGTATGGTGTTAATCAAAGATCTCTAAATATGACTTTGGTGCATGCCCTCGCAGAGGTTTTGTAAAGAGAAAAACACTTTTGGTATCTCATAATGAAATAAAATCAGATTCATATTTTGTGTCATACATGTTTTTTTGTGACTTGGTTACTTTTTTGTTTTTGATCTCCATGTTTATTTTATTGTAAAATATGTGTACATTCCAGTAGCTTTTATAAATCTTATTTTATATTGCAACATATTTAAATTATAAAATCATCCTCAGTCCTTGTAATTGATACATGTGGATTGAGTGAATATTTTGAGGCTATAAACCCCGAGTGACATTCCCAACTATCTTTTCCTAGCCAAGCAAGATCTGAAAATGATTGAGTAAGTTAATCCATACCTTTTTCTCAACAGTGAGAAAGCAAACTAGTTCCAAAGTGAAAGGAACATACCTATTCTCAATGCAAGGAAGCATGTTCAGGATAAGGACATTCAAGCAATGTTTCCTCCAAGGTTAAGGTGTCGAGTCACAAAGGCATAAATTGCAAGGCTAGAAACTGATAGGAATGCATAAGAAATTGTGTCAACAAGAGAAAATTGGGGTCAGTATTAGGCATAAAAGCGTGAGCAATTAATATGCAATGAAATTACAACTCAAAAAAGTTTGGAAGCCCCCGAAGGTGAGTTATCCAGAAAAATATTGAGATGAAGTCATGAGGCTTCAATGCAAAGACATGGCGGGACTAAAGGGGGCTTCTGAGCCTATGGAGAAATTGCATCATAGGTGTCAAAAGTTCTAATGAGTTACTAACTAAGACACCCATGGAGAGGTAAGCTCTACCATCCATGAGAGACACCTTTAAGCATGAGGTATGATGTCACTAACAAATGGGGTTGACCTTACAACAAATATGTGTTTGGTACAAATAGATGCATTATGCAAGTGAGATGGAGCCTACACTAAATGCCAATAAGGAATAAAATACATGTTAAAGGGTTGGAAAAAATGTTGTTGTGAGCAGCATATAATGGGGGGAGTCCCATAGGTAATATCTAGAACAAGATTGAGTGGAATAAATGCAGCTTCAATGCAAAGTCATGGTGATACTAAATAGGACTCCCAAGCCTAAGAATACTTATAGTGTGAGCACTAGAATACAAAAGGGATTCTAAACTAGGGTTCCCATGGAAGGTAGGCTCTACCATCAACGAAACGACATTATTAAGCAGAAGGAAAGGTTTTGTCGCTTGTTAATGGGATCGACCCTAGGTTAAGGAGGAAATGGAAACTGTTAATGAAAATATTGAAGAAATGTGAGACCTACTCTAAATTCCAATTACATGAAAACATCACCTTCCAAGAGCCATGAAAAAAACTCAGTCAATCGATAAAAGGACCAAAAGTACCCAAAATATAGCTCTATAACCTGCAATGACAAACACAACACTACAATATAGCTTGACATTAGTTCAATTTATGCAACAACAAGAAACCGTGGAATATGGGTTTTAAAAGTTATATAAATAAGGTTATTTCACCATTTTACAATATCATTTTTACCATTTGAACCAAAATTACCCAAATTTGGAGTAAACCTTTCAACTTCACTTGGAGATTGTGGGATCTTGGAGTGACCAAATCACAAACCTTCTGGACCAAGTGCTCAATCTATTTCTTTCAATTTCATTCATTCAATTTTGTATATTTATGAGAAACTGAGGGATACCCCTCCTTTTCTCCTCACAACTATGTGCATCCATTTTTTTCCTCAAACTGGCCCATGGATATTTGTAATTGGTAGAAAGACTAGTCGCGATATCCGCGACTATCATAACAATGACCCGCAGATGCTCATAATAAACTTGAAAAAATGAAAGATTGATTTTGTTTATTTTAGATATTGAGCAGGATGGTTGTTCATTGGAGGGAATGAGAGCATGAATAGGTTGATCATGTGGTATTTGATAATGATGATTCCAAAGATGCTCTCTGGAAATGTGGCATGTATAAGTTTTTCCAAATTGGTGGAATACGAACTCAAAGAAGATTGTTAAATCTCCTCGTTGATTACTAGCATCCAGACGTAGAGGAATTTATGCTCAGTGGACAATCACTGACCATCGAAATTGAAGATATCTACTTTATCACTGATTTATATCGTAGAGGTGAAGTTCCCAACTTCACAAATTGTGGGGGAGGTGTTCAAAATATTAACGACTACATAAATGAACACTTTGAGGATGAAACAGAGAAAACGGGCTCACAAGTGCCTATCAAGCACATCACAAACCTGAGTCTAAAGGTATATGTATTGTATACTATATTGTTCATAGTGGGATCTAACTCCTTGCACTTGGATTCTCATTCACAAATGCATCATGGGGTTGAGTTCTTAAGACCCACAATGTTTAACTAGAGCACAACAATTCTTTCTTGCATGAAAACTTAGCTCACTAATTGCAATTTGCAAAAGAACAAGAATTTTGGGTTCGATAGTGTTCTATGCACATTATTTTCGAGAGGGTGCCAATGATGAGCCCAAAATATCAGGTTAGAGGACACTTACAACCATGGCCCCCTATGGTGTGATGTACTGAGTTGTTGGCCCGCCTAGGAGAAGGGAAATTATTTAATCCTCATGATGATGACTTCTTTTCTTGGTGGGAATGTCAAGTACCCTTTATCAAGGACTATCCATATACCGGAATCTACTTCTATGGAGATTCTGATATCATCATTCCTCCTAGTGACGAGCTTCAAGGCATAGGTAACCTTTCTTTTATTTTATTTTATTTTTTGTTTTAGATTATATATTATATATACACAAGAAAGGAAGAAAAACTTGTCTTTTTGGTGAGATCCATAATATTAACACATACTTTTCAAAATTGCAGATAGATCACCAGCAAGACCAGCCGGAATTCCACAACATATTCATCGAGGGAGAGACAAAGAAGGGCCTAGTGATGATGTGGAAGGACCTTACAGAGTGTGGGTAGAAACCTGGAGGAACTAACACGCTCCATATCGATGGCCACTATAGATGACCTGCCAGTAGGGATGCAAAGTCATGTTGTTGGAGTACCCCGGATATGGGTCCATCTATTCTGGTGTTTAACGAATGTCATGGTTTTATATGATAGAGTTCATTGGCCTTAGGCCTATACTATTATGTACCGAGAGCACTATTTTGTCCTAATATACATTCAAGACGGGTAGCCCAAATTTTGTACTATGGATGTCTTTTGGACACACACACACACACAGATATATATCTATCTTTTTTGTTTGTTATTTTTGTATTCTAATTGAAAATGATAAATATTTACATGTATAAAAAGTATGTTCTTGTGTTATGGATGGGACAGATTCCAATCTAAAATTTAATTAGCATATGGATCAAATACTATATTAGCGTGCTTGGGAACATGCTCATAGGTAATAAACTCAAATGAACGTTGCAGAAGATGTACAGTAAGGAATCATCGTAACAATATTGGATCAAGAATACGATATAGACCATTCAATTGTGACACAACCAACTGAGAATCCAAGAACACGTGAAGGTGTTGAATTCCATGGGACAAAGAATCTCGTAAAATTTTGATGATGACATTGTATTCAACAACATTATTTGTAGTTTCTCAAAGAAAAAAACCTCCAGCAGATACTAGCTAGTTAGTGGGTGAATAAATCACCCAAGCAGCAGAAGGCAAGTTCCAAGTGTGACGATTGCCACTTTCTGCGAATACAATATAGACTGGAAAGTGCCCTAGCATTTGCCACACAGCAGAAGCACAATAGTAAAAAATGTAAGGAAAAATGAAGAAACATATACAAAACTATATATAATAATAAACAATATTCACAAAATAACTAGTACTTGATCCATCAGACTCAATCATAGTACATATTAAGGTAGAGCCCATTTATGAGCTCCGACAACACATTTTCCTGATAATATGATAGCTCGTAAGACCCTTTTTCCAACATCCATCACACGATGTATGGACCGTGCCACATGGGGTTAAACTTGATTGCTCCCATGGAATCCTTGTCCTGGTTGTAGACTAACACAAGGTCTCCTTCAAAAAACACCCTTGGGCAGACATATTTTTCATATTAAGACTTGACGTGTTTTTTATGCACTTCATTTTCTAAAGATGCATATCGGTGTTTCTCATCAAGATGTTTGAGATAAATGAGACATTCTTCAATTTGCGTCGTGTCGAGTAAAAGTTTGATAACAATTTTAAGTGAAGGAATTTTGCATTCAATGGGAAAAACTTATACTACTCCATGAACAAGTTGAAAAGTTGAGAATCCTATTGCAGTTTTAACTGAGGTTCGATAATCCCATAATGTTGAATATAGCATCGAATGCCAATTTGATCTGGTCAAGTTAATTGTCCTCTTTAATATGGTTTTTAATGATTTCTTAATGGCCTCAACCTGACCATTAGCCTGGGGATAGTAAGGAGACGAATGCTCATGTATAAAACCAAGTTTTGATACTAACTAAGACATCATGTGGTTTTGGAAGTGACTGCCTCGGTCAATGAAAATATCTCTCGGAACCCCAAACCTAGTGATGACCTGATTGAACATGAAAAATGTTGTATTTTCACCATCATTAGCGAATTTTGGCATGGCTTCTTCCCACTTATTAAAGTAGTCAATGGCCACTATGATATATCAATTCCATCTAAACAAGGATAGGTGGCATGTCGTAAAATCTACCCCCCACTTGGTAAAGGGGTCGACAGTAATGACAGGAAACATAGGAGTAGGGTGTGTGCACATCTTCTTTGTAAATATTTGACAAGGGTGGCATTTCTTGATCACTTTGATGCAATCTTTGAAGACTGTAGGATAGAAATAACTAGTGTGCAAAATATTTTGGTTTGTTTCCAACCCTGATAAGTAACCTCCACATGCTTCGCCATGGTATTCATTTAATACTACTTATGCTTCCTCATGAGTGAGGTAGCGATGGAGAATTGAGTCTACCTCTCATCAATACAAAGTGTTGGTGATAATGAGATAGTTCTTTTCTTGGTGGTGAATTCGTCATCGCTTGTCTTGTGAGAAATGTGAAAAGAACTTCAGAGTCTACAAATATATAAGGATATCTCCATACCAAGAATCAGACGAAGAGATGAGGAAGATATGCTCATCTAGGAAAGATTCAATTACTTCACTATCCTCATTCTCTATTGGTAACTCTGACATCAATTCGATGAAGACTAAAGACTTCTTGGATTTGGTAGAAGAAAAATCCAAATCGAACTCTTGAAGCACAACAATCCACTTGTTGTACTTCCCACCAATTATTCGTTGAGTCAAAACATACTGAAAATGATTAACGTCAGTGATGACGGTTGTCTTACGAAAAAAAATGTAATGTCAAAGTCGTTGAACAACATGAAATGTTTCTAAGACTAGTTTCTCGACGTGAGAATACTTTAGTTCAAGTCATAATAAAGCGCGACTTAAATAGTAGATGAAATGCTCTTGGAGCTCATCATTCTCCTAAACTAAGACCATGTCAATTGACGATTTGTTTGCTGCCAAATACAACAGGAAATCTCTATTATAATCTAGGGGACTCAATAACAGAGTCAAAACTAGTGCTTTCTTAATTCATCAAACGAACGTTGTGATGCCTCATCCCAACAAAATGGAACCCCGTTTTTCAAAAGGCACATGAAGCCTTTTGTGATATTAGCATAGTTAGGTACAAAGCACCGAAGGAAATTCACCTTTCTTTGTAGACTTTGAAGCTGATTGATCCAAAAAGATATTTTAACGACAATGGTTGAGTTATTTTTCAATACAAACCGACCAATGGAGGGGTGTCACATGGCATCCCATCACTGGACCACGTGGCACCATCACACTTGCCCACAAACAAGTCATGTTTCAATCTCAGATTTGACCACCTGTCTTCCTATGTGTCTAACCAGTCAACATCCACTGTACCTACCACATTACTCAGTTGCCACATGTTGCATGGTTGTACGGACTTTGCCACATCATCCTGTGCCACGTGTCACCCTTGCAGTGGTGCCAAGTGTCACAATCTGACTCATCCACATCTGCACCTACCCATGTCATCACCTATCCATGTCATCTTGCCAACTCACTACCACGTCATTGTACGGCCTATACAGTCAGCTGCCACGTCAGCACTGTACGGACTACACAGTCATCATTTTTTGCTTATTTGTCCAAATGAACAGATTGTGATATATTTTGCATACGACGTTCATTTGATCCCGTTAAAGTTTTGTTGGGTTCGTATCATCGAGGCCTATGCACACGTCCATTACGCACAGGTCCATTTTGAAGTGATTTTGAGAACTTTGAGTTTTAGGCCTTCTTGGACCCATTTTGCCTCCTAGATCCATTATGGATCATGCCTCCCCACTAAAGACCTTTTGGTCCTCCAAGAGGTTACAAAATTGACCTTACTAACTACATACTCATAAGGATAAAAAAAAACACTATGTTGTGCAAAATGATGTTATAACAGGTCATCATTACAACATGTGTGATTACATTAATGGAAGCAAAATACAATGAAGATGTGACATCCACTTCTGGAAAAACCAAGTGATTGTTTTCTTTCCTTCATGTTGTTCCTCTTTCTTCATTGGTAATGCCTCTTCCTTGGTGAGTACATGCGCAATCCTTTTTTCCTTCTTTGGACGAAGCTCTGGATTAAGATTCCAGCATTTAGCATTTTGATGTCCACCCTTGTTGCAATAAGTGCAGTGGTTTTTCGACATCCAAACTTGTTTGCCCTTCTCTTTCTTCCATTGTGAAGTTGAGTCTTTATGTCTGTTGGGCCTGAGATATGATCCCTTTCATGACGGTTATTATACACTTTTTTCACATGTACATATGTGTTTTTCATATTTTAAAGGAGTTTTTTGAAGAATTTCATGATAAACTGGTATGATCGCCATAAGGTACGTGTAATTCATGTTTAATGATTGAATCAAGTAGAATTCATCATGTTTTATGATTTCTAAGAGCTAAATCATGTTTTTTGGTGTTATAGGGAAAAAACGCGCTACGTTTCTAGTTCTGACACTTGATCCAGCACTCGTTCTGGCACTCTGTCCAGCACTACGTATTGCACAAAAACGCAGGGTGACTTGGCGGTTAAGGTATTGGCGGCCAGTGACGGGAAAATCGGGCATGTGGGTTTTGTTTATCCTTGTCCCCTCCAGCTATTGATATCCAAACAACTTAGTTTCAGTTGTCCAAAGAGGGTGATTATTGGCTCGCTCTGTTTTATCAATTAGGGCATCATTTATTGTAATTTACCGAATTTAGAAGTGGTTCGACCCTCCTGTGGTCGACCACTTGGTTTGTAAGCTTATAAATACTACTAGGATGTTCAGATGATTGTTAAGTAGCATAACCAAGTAGAAGAACCAGTGTATTGGAGACAAACTCATTTTTCTCTATTTTTGAGTTTTTACATTGCCATAATTATGCCAGAACTATGTTTTCAAGTTTTAATGGTGAACTCATCTTGTTAAGCTTGTGGTGTGCTTTTACAGAGTGACCACGACTTGCTGGGGGGTCCACCAGCAGTCTGGTAACTGTCTTCGTGTTTATTTATGCATTTCTTAATTTAACTGCTCTTTTTATTTTTTGTACATGCATGTTTTTATATTGTGTTAACTAGTTTGTTGTAGTTTAATTGTTTTAATTGTTTTGCAGGTTAGAATGATGAGATGTATTAGCATGCACTGATATTGTAGACTAGGAACAGACTTGCAAGTCTCTATACTAACCCCATGTGCATTTATATGTTAGATTATGCTTTCTTTTATGATTTTATAGTCTAGTTTAAAACAAAGTTTAATTAGAATAGAACAGAGTTTGATTTGGGTTTTCTTTGACAAGGATTGATGGATGGATAGAATTAATTCCAGTTTTTTGTTATAGCTTGCTTATGTCAGTTTTATATAGATCTCATTTAATTAGTTTTTGGTTAATGTAGATTGTTAATTTACTTTTTAATATCATAGTTTAATTTATGTTTTTAATTATTTCCATATTGCAGTTTGAATGGTTAGAGTAGACATAGCATAGTTTTATTTTACGCAATTTCCTTTCCTAGAATTAAAATGCAATTAAATTTCTTAGTTAAATAATGATGATCTCGTTATGTTGTTGATGGTTTATACATGAATATGCAGGGTATTTAACATTATTTTTGTCATGGCTAAATTCTCATTGGATTGTTTAATCCATATCTTTCATTTTGCCATTGAGATTAGTATTGAGCTTATACCATTGGAATTGTCTTTTGTTGTCAAGTGCCATCGAGATATTATTTGACACCGAAGACATTCACACAACCACCAGCATTATATTTGAATTGTCATAGGTTAAAGAATAGTTTTCCTGCTTTCATAGATATAGTTTCTTGCTTTCATAGTTTAGAAAATAGTCTTATTTGTCGTTGTAGGGTAGATAGACTTTGCTTTGATAGATTAGATAGTAGTTTGCTTATCATATATTAAGAATTAGTAGTTAATAGTTCTTGCTTTCAATCAAATAGATTTCCTTTCATGCATTAGAAATAGTTATGCATTGAGCATTTAGTCCAGTTTCCTCTTCGATTTCCTTTCATGCATTAGAAATAGTTTTGCATTAAGCATTTAGTCCACTTACCTCTTAGGCTAGATAGTTGTTCAATGAGAAGTTTTACTTTCATTGCTTGTAGTAGTTAGTTGCCTTTGCTTACTTGTCTTTTTCTTTAGTAGGTTAGTTAGGTGCCTTTGTTTACTTATCTTTTGCTTTAGTAGGTTAGTTAGGTGTCTTTGCTTGCTTGTCTATTTTCTTTAATAGGTTAGATAGGTGCTTTTTCTTACTTGCTTATTTATTTTCTTTCATAGGGTAGTTGCTCATTGAATGTAGGTTGGAGAGTTAAAGAAGTTTTCTTTTGTCATTTGCTTATTATGCTTGGTAGTTTGTCTTTGCTTATTGTTGGACGAGTTTGCTTCACATTGGGTTTTACTTGCTTTCTTAGGAACTATCCATCGACCCTTGGCCCAAAAGTACTTAGGTTACCTAGTTTCAATTTGCTTAGTAGGGTTTGCTCATTAGATAGTTTTTCTTGAGTAGATTAGCCTTAGATAGCTACCTTCCTTAGTTAGACTATACTCCTACCAGCCTTCTACCTTTGGCATATATTTTGCTACAACTCTAAGTTTACTTACACCAGGTTGACAATTTAATTGAGGGTTTTTACTTTGTTTTTAGTGCATATATAACACCCCTCATTTTTTGCGTCGTTGTCGGGGAGTTGTCTCAAGGTAAGAAGTAATTAGGAATTAGACCATTTCTAGACCTTAGCATTAGTTTGGTGGCGGGGGAAGACTAGAGGTAAGAACCTGTGCATCTGTTATAGCAAGTTCCCCCAAACCCAATGGTAGTTTTTCTTTTTGTTTTTATTTTTCATGAATAGACCTAGGAACCAAATGGTATATTTTTTCTTTTTGTTTTTTCTTTCTTTCATGAATAGGCCTAGAGACCCACAAGGTAGATACATTAAATCAAAATCAGACCTTTCAACCAAGGCTCCTTCCGATCTCTTTGGGGGAAGGAATGTTCCGCTTATAAAATCCGCAGACCGATATCGAAAAATAGAAGCTAGCTCAACTCAAAGAGCTAAAATAGTCTCTGAAGGGACTAATACAAGGAGCACTATAGAATAAGAAATTGAAGCATCAATCATATTAGGACAGGAGGCACAACCACTCGAGTCTTCCACAGAACAAAACAATACAACCTTTGTTTTTACACCACCACTAGGGGACCCTAATTTTAAGGACATCATAGACCCTGAACAGGTGAATCTTTTGTTTGGTAGTTCAGCCAATGTGATTATCTCTCAAATTGACACAAAATCTTTGGCACCAATAGTCTCAACCGGCTCGAGTAGAGTCCCAGACATCCAATCCATAGGAAGACCTTTCCATCAAAGGGAAACCTTGTTTTCTTCAAATATAAAACCACCTAGGTACTCTCTTTTCGGAAATCAAGCCAATATGGATGATCAGGAAGACCATAACAATGTAAGACATGGAGAGGAAGAAGAAACTGGAAACCAAACTGAAACTGTGTTTGAGTTTCCGATTTTAGACACCACTCCAAATGTCAACATGAAGAATATTCCTCTCTCAGCACTGCCTACCTTTTACGGTAAAAATAGTGAATATCCAGACACATTCCTATTTGAATTTGACATCTTGTGTAGGATTTACAACTACATACAAGATGCCCAGAAATTAAAACTCTTTCCTGCCACCCTCAAAGACTCTGCACTAAGATGGTTCATGGGGTTGGGAGAATCTAGTATTAGGTCTTGGGAAGCCATGAAAGACATATTTCACAAGAAGTACCAAGAATACTGCAAGACCAAAGTGTCTTGTAATGGCATTTTTAAAATCCAGCAATTAGAAGATGAGACCCTCGAAGATTATATGGAAAGATTTGGTTATATCTCCCAGAAGTCAAAATACCATGACCTCCCAGAGGATGCAATTAGGGATTTTTTCCTTAAGGGAATTTCAGAAGAATATTTAGAGATGCTTAACCTGATGGCATCAGGTGACATCTCTCATAAACCTTTTTCTGAAATATGTGAAATGTGTAAAAATTACTCAAGGAGTAGAGACAAAACGGGAAAGAATGTTTGGGACCCTTACAATAGAAGCTTAAAACCAGTTAGTTCAGGTGGTATTACGAGAGCAGAGATAGGGAACCTTTTAGAAAACTTTAAGATTGACATCTTAAGCACAATGGGTTCCCAGTTGGATACCCTTAAACTCAAAAAGAAACAGGAGGAGGAAAATGCAGCAATGAGCATGTATTGCCCAAGATGCAGGAGGAAGCATTCCTCAAGAGAATGCCCATTAGATAACATTTCAGTTTGTGGCTTCTGAACAGAAGACCATGTGACTGAAAAATGTCCATGATTGCCCGATTTATTAGCCATATATAGGAGTGGAGATCCTCGGGAGTCTTCTTATGCACCTAGGAGGCCATGGCAGTCTAGGAATCAGCCCACATACCCAGATCTACAGTCTCAAGTTCCACTCTATTATCAACAAAAAAAGTGGAACTCACCAGGTTGGAAAAACTGGTCTACTCACTACCAACATCCTTGGATTCAAGGATGGAGGGGAGGACACGATCAAGGAAACCCTCAAGCTCCACCTATCCCTATTTCCAACCATCCTTATCCTCAGTTCCCATCAAACACCCCGCAGCTTTTGTTGGGTTTTGTTCCACCACATTTACCTCTTATTCCACAACAACAACCACTACAATATCAAAATGCAAGCTCCCCAAGACCGACACTATTACCGGCACAGCTAGTGTCGAACCCCAATAATAAGCCCCCTCAACCTCTTAACAATGTTGAGATGCAGGCCTTCCCGACATATGTTATTACTCATGTTCCATTACAGGAAATTCAACTAAGATCAGGAAAAGTTCTAGATAGGTAGAGACCTTCAGTAGTCATCCAGGAAGAAGAAGAAAAAACCACCAAACAACCCATGGATGACACTAGGTGGGAAGATGTTATTATCCCGAAGAATCAAGAACCCAAGATTCCCCAAAATGAACCTTTACAAATTACGAAGGTCCCTCCTTATCCAGATCGATTGGTAATCGAGAAACCTACCACCCGACCAGAATTTGACATTTTGAATGAATTGAAAAATATTAGTGTCAAAATTCCCCTACTTCAAGCCATTAAAGACATTCCAATATATAGCAAGGTAGTCAAAGAATTGTGTATTAAGAATATAGGTAGGAAGCCGAAGGACCCTCCTACAGTACATTTGGTAGGAGGACTCTCTGAGTACATATCAGATAAGTCAAAGCTAGCAAAATATGGGAATCCAGGAAACCCCGTAGTGACCATAACCATTAATGAGGTCATCATTGGAAACACTCTAATAGACCTAGGAGTAGCCATCAATGTTATGACCGCTACTACCTTGGAACAATTACAATTACAACATCTCCTTTGGCCTACCCCAACCATTTTGGAATTAGCAGATAAGACTAGGGTTATACCTGAAGGGATTTTAGATGATGTCATGGTTATTTTAGCCTCATGGGAGTACCCCGTAGATTTTCTTGTCCTTCATTCAAAGGATCCTGCAAGAGGCCATCCCGTTATTTTGGGAAGACCTTGGCTAGCCACAGCCAATGCATTTATTGGTTGTAGAGAAGGAGAAATGACCATATCAAATGGTCTCTCTATCCAGAAGCTCGTCATTTACCCTCCAGCTCAACCTATTATGGAGAATCTATGGTGGCTTGAATGTCCATACGATAACAAAGACTGGGAAGAAATCGTATTGCCTAGTGACCATGCAAGGGCAGTTCAAGAGCATACACCAGAAAATGTGCTAAACCAGTTCATTTATGCTATCACATGTGTGGATTTTCCATAGTCTTTTCCCCAATTTGAGTACATGTTTCGGAAATAATTTCAAGAACAATTAGACCCATCCATTTTGTCTTCGACATCTTTTATTTTCGAAATAGATGAGTCTGCCATGTCTTATACTATGCCCTACGAGATTAGTCCAGGGAAATTTTTACATATAAACTATGGGCTAGATACATACCAACAGAAACAGTTAATATATATCTGTAAAGAACAAATAGGACCATTTGCCTGGGAATACACTGACATGAAGGGTATACACCCTGACACATGCATCCATCACATATATACCTAGGGGGAAGTGACACCTGTTAGGAAACCCCGGAGAAGGATGAACCCAGCACTCAAAGACATAGTCAAGGAGGAGATTCAAAATTTGCTAAATGTTGGATTTATCTATCCCATATCCGACAGTAAGTGGGTATCCCCGCTTGTACTGGTTCCAAAGAAAGTGACTGGGAAATGGAGAATTTGTGTTGATTTTCGAGAACTCAACAAGGCCACTCTGAAATAATACTTCCCTCTCCCTTTCCTTGACCAGGTTCTAGATACCTTGTCCAGAAAGAAGTATTTCTCCTTTCTAGATGGGTACAACGGGTACAACCAAATTCTTATAGCACCTGAGGACCAGGACAAGACTACCTTTACTTGTCTTTGGGGCACCTATGCCTATAGGGTCTTACCATTTGGATTGTGTAATGCTCCTTCCACATTTCAACGAGCAGTACTANTTGACCAGGTTCTAGATACCTTGTCCAGAAAGAAGTATTTCTCCTTTCTAGATTGGTACAACGGGTACAACCAAATTCTTATAGCACCTGAGGACCAGGACAAGACTACCTTTACTTGTCTTTGGGGCACCTATGCCTATAGGGTCTTACCATTTGGATTGTGTAATGCTCCTTCCACATTTCAACGAGCAGTACTAAGGATATTTGTCGATCTTATTCATGATTGTGTGGAGGTCTACATGGATGACTTCACAGTCTATGGAAACACTTACCAGGAAGCCTTAGACAACTTAGAAAAAGTCCTCATCAGATGCCAGTAAATGAACCTATCTATGAGCCAAGAAAAATGCAAAATGTTGTTAATTGAAGGAGTGGTTCTAGGACATCATGTTTCATCTTAAGGGATAAAAGTTGATCCCACAAAGATTGAGGTCATTGTTAGACTTCCACCCCCCAAGACTCAGAAAGAGGTGAGAAGCTTTCTCGGACATGTCGGATATTACTGGCGGTTTATTGAAAATTTTACAAAGATTGTTGCACCTATGTTTGGATTATTGATAAAAGATGTTGACTTTGTTTGGACTAAGCAATGTCAAATTGCCTTTGAAACCCTGAAAGCTAAGCTGTCTGTGGCACTAGTTCTTAGAGGGCCCAATTGGACTCTCCCATTTCATATATCCATTGATGCTTCCGACACCGCAATAGGAGGGGTATTAGGGCAGAAAGAGGACCAGCAGTCCTATGCCATTTATTTTATAAGCAATAACTTGTCCCCTACCGAGTTGAACTACACAATCACCGAGAAGGAATTATTGGCAGTTGTTCATGCTATTAACAAATTTCGTCATTACATTACAGGTTATGAAGTATTTGTACACACCGACCATTCTGCCATTAGACTCTTCATGAATAAACCTATAACTAATGGCTGAGTGACTAGGTGGATTTTGTTATTGCAATAATTTAACATCACTGTGCTTGACTGACCTGGAAAGGATAATGTAGTAGATGAATTTCTTTCATGAATAAAAAATGAGGATGATGATATCCCTGTAGATGATAGTTTCCTAGACGAGCACCTCTTTTCCCTCTTTGTCAATACCCCATGGTTTGTGGATATGGAAAAATATCTGGCCACTAGGAAGTTATCATCTCATTTGTCACCTCATGAAAAGCAGAAAATTATTACACAACGTGCTAATTACTCTTGGGTTGGTCATAATCTTTTCCGCACAAGTCCTGATTTGATTATTCGTAGATGTATCTGAGAGGATGAGGTACCTGATATACTATGAAGTTGTCATGATGGACCATATGGTGGACATTTCTATGACAAACGCACAACATATAAGGTATTACATTCAGGTTACTATTGGCCTAGAATTTTCAAAGTTGCTACCAAGTATGTGAGAAGTTGTGATAGTTGCCAAAGGATAGGAAGACCTATTTCATCTAATGAAATGCCTTTGCAGGCCCAAGTTATGATAGAACCCTTTGAAAAATGGGCCCTTGATTTTGTAGGACCAATTTCACCCATGTCCCGTAGGAAGAACTATATTTTGGTTTGTACGGACTATGTCACCAAATGGGTAGAGGCAAAATCCCTATTCAGGGCTACAGAGAAGTCTATTGTTGAATTTATCTATGAAGACATATTTACCCGCTTTGGTGTCCCTTTTGAAATTGTTACCGACCAAGGAACTCAGTTCACTTCCAAGCTGATGAAAGAGCTAACAGACAAATATGGGATTAAACACCGTAAATCTTCTCCATACCACCCGCAAGCCAATGGTCAAGTAGAATCCACAAACAAAGTTATGGAACCCATCTTGACCAAGACTGTTCAGTTACATCACCGGGATTGAGTTGATAGGCTCCCAGAGGATTTGTGGGCATATCAGACTACTTGGAGAAATACCACTGGACATACCCCTTATGAGATAGTGTACGGGAAACAAGTAATTTTACCTATATAATTCCAAGTAAGGACCTTCTTCATTATCTTGGAATTAGGATTGAACCTGGATGAGGCTCAAAAGAAACGAGCCCTACAACTAAATGAGTTGGATGAAATCAGGCAAGATGCCATCCAACGGACAATATGAGTCCAAAACCAGAGGATAAAGTGGCATGACAAGTTTATTAAGAAGAAACACTTCCAACCTGGTGATTGGGACCTGTTGTTTGATTCCCTATTCAAAACCTTCAAAGGCAAGCTCACCACTTGGTGGTTGGGCCCTTACGAGGTAGACACTGTATATGACAATGGAGCTATAAAAATTAAAAAAATTGGCGATGGACAAGTCTCCTTTGTGGTAAATGGACACCGACTTAAATTTTATCATAAGCCCATTTCTAGAGAAGATTTTCTACAGGTCATGTCCACTGACAAGGCATTAGCCTTAGTATATGGGGAAGTCCACCCTTGTTCTTGAAAAATTTTCTGAATTTCCTACTCTACATATGTAAATAGTTTTTGAATTTTGTTAATAAGGCAACTCTAGAGGTTTCTGTAAGTAATTATTTCACAGGAGTACACAGTTTCAAGGATCTTTCTTCAAAACATTGTTATACTTGAATTTTTTGTCTGTTAAAGCATCAAATGAATATTGACTTACTGTAATTAGCCATATTTTTGCAAAATTCTCATTTTTTTTAGGCATTCTAAAGAAGTTGCTCTTGAAACTCTTCACCACTGTATAAGGAAGTGATACTGTAACTATCAAGCCTAGAGGTCTCTCGTATAATTTTTCCAAGAAACCTGAGTAAGTGAGTCAAGTGTCTTTATCAAAGAGTAACAAGGAAGTCTAATTAGTGGTTAGTCATGGAAACATCACAATAACTACAAAGGAAGAAAGCAAGTTGAGCCTAGAGATACCTTTATGTTTTTTCTCAATGGTACCATCCACTACACACTAAATAGCTTGATTATATCATATCTTTAGATAGGCCACATCCGCTTAAGTACCCATTACATTGAGACAATCACTAATTAATATAACGGAAAGTCATCCTCTAACATAAATACCATCCCAATTGAAAAAAGAGGAAAGAAAAAGTTGTTTCAGAGTTGTTCCCCCATCTTCTTGCATAAGCAATCTTATACTAAAATATTAAAATATGGAGGGCTAGTCTCTAAGGGTTTAAGAGGCTAACTCGCTAGGATACTGAACAGGTCTATTGGAAGTGGGTACCGGCCTGTGGTATGACTAGGTAAACCTGTTGGAGTACTGAACAGGCTTGCTAGCAGCAAGGCATTCTACCTAGCGAGGATGATAATCTTACAAAAATAAATCATAAATTTAAACTTGTCTTGATGTACGGCATTACTTGCAGACAAAGCTGACATGGAGTATGTGTGTTTAAGCTAAGGTTAATGAATCTCATAAACTTGCCATTGGGAAATAACTCTAAGACTATCTTGAAACTCTCTTGCCTACCTTTTCTTATCTATATATAGGATCTCTTATCCTATAGGTGGGTCCATCTTCTAACTGTCTCGTCAGACCAAGCTATGAAATTTTATCTTTACACTTGACATACTATAAATATTCAACTATTGGGGGATACTAACTAGTTTAATGTACTTTTGATTGTGAGGTGTCACAATACTTAGGTGTGGCGGAGGGGTTCATGAGCTGACAAATGATCATTGCCTAGAGAAGTAGATCTTTGCAAGAAATTTTGTATTATTTCTATGATATAGGTTATCACATTGATAGTCATGTTATTTTTGAAATGCTTAAACTCCTATGTGCTATAAATTATTGAACACATACTTAACAGACCACTCTTTATCAGTTTATCATTTCATTACAAACTAAATATTGTAGGTTTGACAATACATGTTTTATGCTTCCTATAACCCATTCATTGTAGGTTTTTGACATTATATGTCATATGAAAGAAGATTGAGTGAGCATGGAGCATCTTGCCTCTGCTCATTAACTACTATGATTGTCAAAAACACTTCAAAGTTGTAGGCTATCCATTATAAAAGGTGAAAATGCACTTAACACAGAGGTATCGGATGAAGTGTTGGATAAGGTACCGGATGAAGTACCATATGAGGTACCAGATGAAGTGTCATATGAGGTGCCGAACGAGGTGCCTTGTGAATTACACACCAGTAGTTGTCCCAAATTCCAGGTAACCAGAATTCACTTACATTCAATTAAATTGGTTGCAGGCATTGATTAAAAGATGCTTCATATGTTTATGATCAAATGTCCAAGTTAAAAGACTTGAACATTGATCTAAATACGCACCATTACATTGCCCCAAAGATTGCCATCGAATCCAAATTTCCCACACATGGAATCTCGTGCGCACATGTGTGCAACGTATTCCACATTAAGTACATCCAAAATAGGGTTGGGCACTCTATTATCTCATTTTTGCTTTCCATTTGCTCTCCTCTGCGTTAAGAAATTGCGCCCAACCTCTGCCACCTCGTCCTCTGTTCAAAATGCATTCGGCCTGTGCTAAATCTGTGTCATTGCTTGTCTTGATTTCGCCCATGATTGGTGAATTCCACCTCTGTCACAATGCCCAGGAGATATGAACCCTCCTCCTATGCATACTTGTTTGTCATTCCTAAATTTGCATAGTGCAGGGAAGTGTTTTTGCACGCTGGCTGGGGAGCATTTATATCTAGCTTGCAAGGCCATGATGACGACCTCTCTATGCAATTTGCAGTTGGTTTCGATGGTAAGACAACACATGTAGGGTCTCTTGCCTTTGAAGTTTCAGAAAAGTCCATTTCTTTTGCAACAAAGCTCCCAAGAATGGGAGATAGATGGTTCAAAAACCACCAATTGTCACGCTCAAGTTACAACAAGGTGTTTAAGCCTGAATTCACGAGCATTTCAGGAGCAAAAGGATATGCTAAGGAGTGGATAAAGGAAGAATTGGTCAATCCCCTCATCATCGTCACAAGGTTAATTACATGTGAAGGTAGATACTCTACTTTCAAAGCTTGTCATTTTAGATTGTTGGCTCATTTTATGTTCAACAAACCCTTGAACTTCCCCTTCTATTTTCTCAAAAGCTTGGAGAAGATGTCCTCTCAAGTGAGGAAAAATGTGACTAAACCCCACAATAGTCTCTTGCACCATGGCTTGATCAAGCTCCTTGTTCTAGCCGATTAGAGAAATAGGGGAAAAATTGGGATGCCTTTATCTACCAATTTGCAAACCCTCACTTGACAGTTAAGACCGGCAAAAAGCTACTTAGCCTAAAAAATATCTCTCCATCCAAGC
Source organism: Picea sitchensis (assembly GCA_010110895.2). Taxonomy (NCBI): domain Eukaryota; kingdom Viridiplantae; phylum Streptophyta; class Pinopsida; order Pinales; family Pinaceae; genus Picea; species Picea sitchensis. The sequence goes on along the minus strand of SNQJ01S0002310.1, from coordinate 341,490 downwards.
CTCGCTCTCCAAGAACTCCAACCTCCCTTGCACAAACCCTCTCTTTGCCGGAACAATACCAAAAGCTTTTTGATGTCCCTACTTCTTCATCGGGTAAAAAGAACAAGAGCAAAGACCAAAAGAATCCAATTGTTGACCCCCCAATGCCTTCACTCTCTCTTGATCCTACACCTAAAAAGCTCCAAGAAGTAATGCAGCAAGACTTTCCCATCATTCCTACAAACAAGAGGGGATCCAATCAATTTGGTAAGGGACCCTTTCGGAAGAATACCCGGAACACAAGAACCAAGCCTTATGCAAAACCTCCACCTGCTTTGGATCCCATCCAAGTGTCCTCTGACCTTGAGAGCCCTCATAAGAAACCTAGGGAAGTATCTGCGAATGGATTAGAGACACTAAGGAAAACAAAATCAGAACCTACCTCACCTTATCGATATCCCATCACTCCTACTTCACCCATGCCCATTTTAGATCCTAAAACTGATAGATTGTCCACATCCCTCAAAGGATCTAAGCCTTCCTCAGAGATCATTGATTATGTCCCAACCATAGAGCAGCTACAAAAAGAAAACCATCAGCTTCTCCAACATTTGGAAGAGAGGAAGACAGTAGATGTACACCTTCATCATGAAAATGCAGTCCTTCAGGCAAAGGTCAACTCCCTTCAGCGGTTGGTTGATGAAATGACTAAATCTAACCGCAACCTCAGAGAATAATTAAAGCAACACAAGAGGCACAAGGCTAAGTCTACACAGCAAGAAGGAGAGGCTTCCAAAGCTAATCCTCCTCAGCAAGCCTACTCACGAGGGGTAACTTATTTTTGTTTGCAGTGGGACCTGCAATATCGTAAGTGTGAGGGTAATGTTGGGCCCGAGATATGATCACTTTCATGACAGTTATTATACACTTTTTCCACATGTACATATGTGTTTTTCATATTTTAAAGGAGCTTTTTGAAGAATTTCATGATAAAATGGTATGATCGCCATAAGGTACGTGCAATTCATGTTTAATGATTGAATCAAGTATAATTCATCATGTTTTATGATTTCTAAGAGCTAATTCACGTTTTTTGGTGTTATAGGGCAAAAATGCACTACGTTTCTAGTTCTGGCACTTGATCCTGCACTCGTTCCGACACTCAGTCCAGCACTGCGTATTGCGCAAAAATATAGGATGACTTGGAGGTTAAGGTATTGGCATCCGGTGACGGGCAAATTGGGCATGTGGGTTTTGTTTATCCTTGGCCCCTTCAGCTACTGAGCTCCATACAACTCAGTTTCAGTTGTCCAAAGAGGGTGATTATTGGCTCGCTCCATTTTATTAGTTAGGGCATCATATATTGTAATTTGCCGAATTTAGAAGTGGTTCGACCCTCCTGTGCTCGACCACTTGGTATGTAAGCCTATAAATACTACTAGGATGGTCAGATGATTGTTAAGTAGCATAACCAAGTAGAAGAACCAGTGTATTGGAGACAAACTCGTTTTTCTCTATTTCTGAGTTTTTACATTGCCATAATTATGCCAGAACTATGTTTTCAAGTTTTAATGGTGAATTCATCTTGTTAAGCTCATGGTGTTCTTTTAGAGAGTGACCACGACTTGCGGGTGGGCCCACCAGCAGTCTGGTAACTGTCATCATGTTTATTGATGCATTTCTTAATTTTATTGCTCTTTTCATTTTCTGTACATGCATGTTTTTTTATTGTGTTAGCTAGTTTGTTGTAGTTTATTTGTTTTAATTGTTTTGCATGTTAGCATGATGAGATGTATTAGCATGCACTGATATTGTATACTAGGATCAGACTTGCAAGTCTCTACACTAACCCCATGTGCATTTAGATGTTAGATTCTACTTTCTTTTATGATTTTATAGTCTAGTTTAAAACAGAGTTTAATTAGGATAGAATAGTGTTTGATTTGGATTTTCTTTGCCAAGGATTGATAGATGGATAGAATTAATTCCAGATTTTTATTATAGATTGCTTATTTCAGTTTTATATAGATCTCATTTAATTAGTTTTTGGTTAATGTAGATTGTTAATTTACTTTTTAATATCATAGTTTAATTTTTGTTTTTAATTATTTCCTTATTGCAGTTTGAATGGTTAGAGAAGACATAGCATAGTTTTAATTTACGCAATTTCCTTTCCTAGAATTAAAATGCAATTAAATTTCTTAGTTAAATAATGATGATCTTGTTATGTTGTTGATGGTTTATACATAAATATGCAGGGTATTTAACATTATTTTTGTCATGGATAAATTCTCGTTGGATTGTTTAATCCATATCTTCCATTTTGCCATTGAGATTACTATTGAGCTTATACCATTGGAATTGTCCTTTGTTGTCAAGTGCCATCAAGATATTGTCCGACACCGAAGACATTCACACAACCACCAGCATTATATTTGAATTGTCATAGGTTAATGAATAGTTTTCCTGCTTTCATAGATATAGTTTCTTACTTTCATAGTTTAGAAAATAGTCTTATTTGCCATTGTAGGGTAGATAGACTTTGCTTTGATAGATTAGATAGTACTTTGTTTATCATATATTAAGAATTATTTGTTAATCTTTCTTGCTTTCAATAAAATAGATTTCCTTTCATGCATTAGAAATAGTTTTGCATTGATCATTTGGTCCAGTTGCCTCTTAGATTTCCTTTCATGCATTATAAATAGTTTTGCATTAAGCATTTAGTCCACTTGCCTCTTAGGCTAAATAGTTGTTCAATGAGAAGTTTTACTTTGATTACTTGCAGTAGTTAGTTGTCTTTGCTTACTTGTCTTTTTCTTTAGTAGGTTAGTTAGGTGCCTTTGTTTACTTGTATTTTGCTTTAGTAGGTTAGTTAGGTGTATTTGCTTGCTTTTCTGTTTGCTTTAATACGTTAGATAGGTGCTTTTGCTTACTTGCTTATTTATTTTCTTTCATAGGGTAGTTGCTCATTGAATGTAGGTTGGCAAGTTAAAGAAGTTTTCTTTTGTCATTTGCTTATTATGCTTAGTAGTTTGCCTTTGCTTATTGTTGGACTAGTTTTCTTTACATAGGGTTTTACTTTCTTTCTTAGGAACTATCCATCGACCCTTGGCCCAAAAGTACTTAGGTTACCTAGTTTCAATTTGCTTAGTAGGGTTTTTTCATTAGATAGTTTTGCTTGAGTAGATTATCCTTAGATAGCTACCTTCCTTAGTTAGACTATACTCCTACCAGCCTTCTACCTTTGGCATATATTTTGCTACAATTCTAAGTTTACTTACCCCGGGTTAAAAATTTAATTAAGGGTTTTTACTGTGTTTTTAGTGCATATATAACACCCATCAATGTCGTGTCTCCTTCCTGGTCAACATAAACTTCCTGTACAAATATTGTCTCTTCTAACACTTGGCCACACAATGCTTAGGTGAATTAAAAAACGTACAAGGGTACATATTCCACAAATTTTGGATTACATGATTATGCTTTTTATAATCAAAAAGAGAATTGGAACAACCATGACCATTATACTTGTCTTGCTTATCTTCACTTTTCTTTGGAGATGAATTGCATTCACTATCACCATCATGGAGTGATACACCATCACAATTCGTGAAGTGTTCCCGCAATGACTTAAGCTGGTCATTTGAAGCATCACTTGCTTACAATGTTTTGGAGCATTTTCCAATCACCTCTTCGCCATATCCCAATCCTAAATAACGAGGTATTTCCACAACCTCTATGGGATTAACGATACCTTGGCCCCTATTTCCAAGGCCCTTTCCTTCATAACCCATCTTGGTTAGCAATTTAAAACCTATACCTTTTGTATGTTTTTCAAATGCACCAAAAGAACCATCGTGATGGGAACAATGTGAAATTGATGAATGCCTTCCACTTCATATGTCAGAGATGATTTATGAATCGGGTGTAGAAGGAAATTCCTTCAATTCTTCTTCACTTTTGTTGTTCTTTGAATATTTCCCTTGAACCGATCTCTTTCGTTCCAATTATTCTTCATACAACACTTTCACCATCTCTACCATGGCAAAGAGAGTATTTTGAATCTCCTTCTCATATAAAAAAAATCCCTCTTTAGATGCCATTTTCTTGGTAGTCATGCAAACTCAAAAACCAACCGTCAATTAGCTCTGATACCTCTTGATCTGAAAAGATATTTTAACGAAAATGGTTGAGTTATTTTGCAATACAAACCAACCAATGGAGGGGTGCCACGTGGCATCCCATGACTAGGCCACGTGGAACCATCACACTTGCCCACAAACATGCCACATGTCAATCTCGAATTCGACCACCTATTTGTCTATGTGTCTGCCTAGTCAGCATCCACTGTACCTTCCACATCACTCAGCTTCCACATGTCGTACGGTTGTATGGAATTTTCCACGTCAGCCTGTGCCACGTGTCACCCTTGCAGTGGTGCCACATGTCACAATCTGAATCGTCCACATCTACACCTGCCCTTTGATTTTTAGGCCTTCTTGGACCCATTTTGTCTCTTGGATCAATTCTAGATCACTCACGAACTATGTGTAGGGGAGGAAACTGAGTGATTTCCTCCACTTTAAAAGGGTAATCCATGATCCCTTTAGTTGAAACTATAAAACCCAAAAGATGTCTTGAAGTCGTGCAAAAAATACATTTATGTGAATTCAAACGAATTCGATAGTGACGACATCTCTCGAATACTAGGCATAGGTGTAATATATGTTGAGATATCTTACGAGAATGAGTTGTAAGATCATCTAAATAAGCCTCCACTATGTGTTTCGGGTCGTGGAAAGAAAACATCATGGCCCGTCGAAAAGTAGTTCCAACATTTTTAAGGCTAAAGGGCATCTTCTTGTACGTGAAGGTTCCCCAAGGAGAAATGAAAGTTGTATTATGTTTCAGGTATTCTCGTCGAATCACAATTTGGTTATAACCCTAAAAACCATCCATGAATGAAAAAATCTTACTCCATATGCATTCGTTGAGAATTTCATTGATAAATAGTTTAGAGAAGTTATCTTTTGCACAAGATTTATTTAAGTCCCTGAAATCCATACACACTCAAATCGTGTGCTACTTCTTATTAACCATAATCAAGTTGGAAGCCTATTCTGTCAATGGTGTTGGATAAATAAATCCATCTTTGAGCAGTGTTTCCACCTCAGCTTTAATTGTTGCTACTTTCCTTGGATTCATTGGTCGTGTTATCGTACAGTTTGTAGCTAGGTCAAATGGCTATAAGATGGAGGTCAAATTGCCGTAACAGGAACCTATCCCACCCAATGTCACCATGATGGGGAGGTTCTTTCTCTTTAGGGAGGTTAGGCCCAGGGGAGACGTCCACGGTAACCTAGAGTTTTAAAGAGGCAAAATTTAAAAGGACAAAGGTAAAGTTCCCCCCTTCACAGGTCACCACCAAAACAGATAGTCCCGACTAAATGGCCAATAATGAAGTGAAGCCCCAAAGAATAACACCTACCCGAAACAAAGCAACAACAAACCAATATATGCAAGCTATAATTCAATGGGTTAGTACTTCATAAGACTATCTGATATTAACATAAGCAATTATGGCAATAAATATTGACGAAGTCAATGTTTATTAATATAGCAATGCAAATAATATCACTTCCTCAATAGATACTGAAATGAGATGGCATTCAATGTAACAAATCAACACAACATCAATTAATGCCTAAATCACCATTCAATTGCTTCTTAGACAAGACGTTGTTGCATAAAGATGAGATATTCAAGTATGACGTCAGCAACTTTAGGGTTAGCAGTTAGTTAGGGTTTCAATTTAGAAAAGACTTTGAGAGTTTGTTTGATCACTTTCACTTCAACACCGGAGGTCTAAGATCAATGCTTTCAGGCTTATGGAGTCATTTTAATAGAGGATGCACGGGTTGAAGGAGGATGGCTAAGGACTAAAAAGAAAAGTTTTGAAGTGTTTCTATGGCAGTGCCCCGGAATCAGATCCCTGGCGGAGAGAGGCTCACTCCGGTGTTGCTAAAGCAAGGCCTCGTGCTCTCTCCTCCTTCCTTAGGTTAACTTGGCAAAAATGGCTAGCATGAAAGATAAATCAAGACAAGAGAGTGTAGTGAGGGAAAGTGTTTCTATAGCAAGGCTATATCACTAAACCCTAGAAGAAGAACGGCCCTAGGTGTAGATAACCTAGGCCTGGGACGTCTCCTCCTTCTTGACTTCTGGAAAGTACGGCTAGCTCAGGGGGAAGAATAAATGAGAGTGTATCTATGGCTAGGCTCTTTATTCCTTCTTCAATGGCTGAAAATTTCTCTTTTAGGGGACATGAGACAAGGACCTACTTGTGNAAATATTGACGAAGTCAATGTTTATTAATATAGCAATGCAAATAATATCACTTCCTCAATAGATACTGAAATGAGATGGCATTCAATGTAACAAATCAACACAACATCAATTAATGCCTAAATCACCATTCAATTGCTTCTTAGACAAGACGTTGTTGCATAAAGATGAGATATTCAAGTATGACGTCAGCAACTTTAGGGTTAGCAGTTAGTTAGGGTTTCAATTTAGAAAAGACTTTGAGAGTTTGTTTGATCACTTTCACTTCAACACCGGAGGTCTAAGATCAATGCTTTCAGGCTTATGGAGTCATTTTAATAGAGGATGCACGGGTTGAAGGAGGATGGCTAAGGACTAAAAAGAAAAGTTTTGAAGTGTTTCTATGGCAGTGCCCCGGAATCAGATCCCTGGCGGAGAGAGGCTCACTCCGGTGTTGCTAAAGCAAGGCCTCGTGCTCTCTCCTCCTTCCTTAGGTTAACTTGGCAAAAATGGCTAGCATGAAAGATAAATCAAGACAAGAGAGTGTAGTGAGGGAAAGTGTTTCTATAGCAAGGCTATATCACTAAACCCTAGAAGAAGAACGGCCCTAGGTGTAGATAACCTAGGCCTGGGACGTCTCCTCCTTCTTGACTTCTGGAAAGTACGGCTAGCTCAGGGGGAAGAATAAATGAGAGTGTATCTATGGCTAGGCTCTTTATTCCTTCTTCAATGGCTGAAAATTTCTCTTTTAGGGGACATGAGACAAGGACCTACTTGTGTGCTTGTCACCTAAAAGAGAAATTTTCAGCCATTGAAGAAGGAAGAAAGAGCCTAGCCATAGCTACACTCTCATTTCTTCTTTCCCCTGAGCTAGCCGTACTTTCCAGAAGTCAAGAAGGAGGAGACGTCCCAAGCCTAGGTTATCTACACCTAGGGTCATCCTTCTTCTAGGGTTTAGTGATAGAGCCTTGTTGTAGAAACACTCTCCCTCACTACACTCTCTTGTCTTGATTTATATTTCATGCTAGCCATTTTTTCCAAGTTAAACTAAGGAAGGAGGAGAGAGCACGAGGCCTTTCTTTAGCAACACCGGAGTGAGCCTCTCTCCCCTAGGGATCTGATTCTAGGGCCCTGCCATAGCAGCACTTCAGAACATTTCTTTCTAGTCCTTAGCCATCCTCCTTCAACCCTTGCGTCCTCTATTAAAATGACTCCATAAGCCTAAAAGCACTGATCTTAGACCTCCAGCGTTGAAGTGAAAGTGATCAAACAAACTCTCAAACTCTTTTCTAAATTGAAACCATAAATAACTGCTAACCCTAAAGTTGTTGACGTCATACTTGAATATATCATGTTTATGCAGCAACGTCTTGTCTAAGAAGCAATTGAATGGTGACTTAGGAATTAATTGATGTTGTGTTGATTTGTTACATTGAATGCCATCTCATTTCAGTGTCTATTGAGGAAGTGATATTATTTGCATTGATATATTAATAAACATTAACTTCGTCAATAGTTATTGCCATAATTGCTTATTTTAATATCAGATAGTCTTATGAAGTACTAACCCATTGAATTATAGCTTGCATATATTGGTTTTTTGTTGCTTTGTTCCGGGCAGGTGTTCTTCTTTAGGGATTCACTTCATTATTGGTTGTTTAGCCGAAACTATATGTTTTGGTGGTGACCTGTGAAGGGGGGAACTTTACCTTTGTCCTTTTAACTTTTTCCACTTCAAAAATCCAGGTTACTGGGGACATCTCCCCTGGGCCTAGCCTCCCTAAAGAGAAAGAACCTCCCCATCATGGTGACATTGGGTGGGATAGGTTCTTGTTACGCTAGTTTGACCTCCATCTTATAGCCATTTGACCTAGCTACAAACTGTGCGATAAAATTTTGGCACCATTGTCGGGGAGCACTAAGTCAATTCTCCTCAAACGACACATCTTTTCGGTAAGACTTGCCTCAGAGACCTTTTCTTACAAGCTTACCTGGTGACTCCACTAGGGTGTTTTTTCCGCTTTTCTTTGGTAGTTTCAAGTAAATTATCTAGCGACTCCACAAACTAAAGGGAGATTCAATAATCCTCCTTTGTCTTTTAGAAGGAAGCCTCCCTTGAACTCTCATGTTGTCAAATCACTTTTCAGGGAGAGCCTTGCTTTAAGAATCATGTCTAGCTCTCAGACCGCTACAATGAACCCAGCCAACAATCAAAGACAATGGTCATATACTCTTTTCAAACCATTAGACATGTCAGCCATACCAGGCTACCCTAGGCAGATGCCACCCAAGTATGAGAAGTGGTTGCCTAAATTTACCAGTACTGATGCAATCAGTTCCGAAGAGCACATGAGAAACTTTTGGGCTTTTTTCCAGCTTCACCCCATTAGTGACAATGTTGAATATTTATTCATGAAGTTGTTCTCCACTACTCTTTATGATGCCTCAAGGCGTTGGTACCTGAGCCTTCCCGATGGAGACATCAAAACCATGGATAGACTTGAAGAGGCCTTTCTCAAAATATGGAGTGTCAAAGAAGACCCTAATATGCTTCTCACATGACTGAATAACCTTGCCAAATATGAAAATGAGTCCATTCGAGAATTTCATACCAGATTCGAGACTTTACTACAAAGAATTCCTGCAAGCCATCATCCGAAAGATGATTACCTCATCCATGTTTACACCAGATATTTCAATGGCCAACTAGGGTATCTTCTTAGAGACAAAAACCCCCAGTCCATTCAAGAAGCCCAAGAGCTCGCTACTAAAATAGAGGGAAACCTCCTTTCATCCAAGATTGAGCCTTTTTCTAACCCAAGGGGGAGAATAGACACTAAACTGAAGATAGTTCACAATGCTAAGCCTACTTCAGATCTATGTACCAGTATCGCCAAACTACAAGCTTCTATGGATGGTATCATAAAGAATCAAGAGGAAATGATGAACAGGATCGTCAAGTTGGAAAGATCTCAGACCCAGGAACCCAGGGTCCTGTACAAAGGACAATTCCAGAAAGGAGGCCAATTTTATAAACCAAAGAATGAGCATGAAGTTCCAAACACTTTGGCCCCTGCAAAAGTTGTTGATGAAAATCCTTGGTGCCTGGAATGCATCGAAGCACATTGGGAACATGAGTGCCCCTACAATAGTGGCCATCAATAAGTCAACAACATGGATTGTTTCATGGAGTTCCCTTAGATAAACATCACAGATGCAGAACATCAATAAGTCATGAAAGAAGCAGCCAGATCAGCAAGGATGGCAGTGATAAACAACCAGGATCAAGAATCACGAGAAAAGATAAAGAAACAAGAATTCCAGGTGTACAGAAGAAATAATTTGAAACAACCAGATGTTGATCAGGCAAAGCCCCCACCCTTGGAAATGATTCTTTCCAAGACATCCAAGGCTGGCAAGGTTGACCTGAACTTTGACTTCGAAGGGGCATTATCAAAGATGCATGTAAACGGCCCCCTAAGAGAACCAATCAAGATCCCATCCATCAAGGAATGATTTGACACCATCTTTTCGGGATCAGATGAGCCTATGGACCCCCCTATTATGTTGCAAGCTGATCACTTCAGGGTCCAATATGGTGAAAACCCTCCTTTCTTCATGACTTTGACAATGAACGGAAAAAACCTCAACAATTGCATGTTAGATACAGGTGTTGGTGCCAACATGATGTCACTCAAATTCATGTGACAAGTGGGTTTGAAGGTCACACGGCCTTACAGAAATGTATGTGGTTTCAAATCTAAATACATACCCACACATGGGGTGGTTGAGAATATGGAAGTTTGCCTAAAGGAGTACCCTGAAAAGATGGTCCACGTTGACATTGTGGTGGTTGATGTCCCATATGTGTGGGGAATGTTGTTATCTAGGAAGTTTGGTGAAATGTTAGGTGGTGCCCTTGAGATGGACCTCACATTCTTGCAATTTCCCTTGAAAAATGGAACAGTAGGTCATCTACTCAATGTGCCAATAACTAGGGACCATGTGCAGGATATTATTCACCCTGTCAATCATGACAAAGCACAAAATGAGATGATACAAACTCTTCAAAAGTATTCTCCAGAAGACATGCCCTTTGTAACAGAGGAGGAATTTGATCAGATTGAATGGCCCAAGAGAGAATAATACCAACAACTCCTAGATGAATTCAAGAACAAAGAAATTGGGACGGTGAATATATTAAAGAAACAGGAAGATGACGTACAAATCCACCCGTCTCAACAAGAGGTTTTTACAGCAGAATCCCACCCCCGTCCCTCAGCACAATACACCAGGGTTGTCCAAGGAATGACCAAATACAAAGTTAGAAAGTACAAGGAGGGAGACATGGTATGGATGTGGGATACCCAGAAAGGACAACCAACTAATGTAAAAGGAAGCACTCAGTCATGGCTCGGACCCTTCAAAGTTGGAATGGAATCAGTTAACGACTCATATTATCTATCCACTCTGGAGGGAAGAAGGTGCCCATTACCCATCAGCGGGCACCTCCTCAAACCCCACCAAGGTGGGGGGACCTGATTTC
>SNQJ01S0002310.1:291972-324815 GCA_010110895.2 Picea sitchensis | reverse complement strand
CCTCTACAAAGGCACCCACAGATAACATCATGCATCCCTGGCTCTCACTTCACCCACATGTCTAGACATCCCCTAGCCACATCACCTCACTTACATGGCTTGGATGAAACCTTCCTGGAAACTTCCCCTTTCTTGCGGATACTAGCCCAATAGGACATCTTGTCTTTTTCTCCAGTCATGTATTGTAGGTTTTTGTAATGTCTTTGAGCTATTGACTGATGTATTAGGGTCTTATGCATATGTTTGATAATATTGTTGATGAAACATGATTATCATTGCTATGATCCCAGTGACTGATGAGCCCATGGAGGGTGTAGCCTTTGATGTGTAGGATCATGCCTGATAGACAGGTACCATTTGGACCGATACACATGGGGAGATGATCAATTTGGAGCTCCATGGGGCTAAAGAGCCCACCAGATGGATGTTGAGACCCCATCAGGGGGCATAGATAGGACAGTGGTTGATTAGGGTCTTGCACTGGAGAATAAGAGGATGTTCCATCAGAGGCACTTTGACGGAGCCTGACCTAGGGGGAATGACCCCTTTCAGTGGAACATTGGCCTTGGAAGGCTCAGGACACCCCCATCCTCACCAAGAAATCATCTAGCTTCATGGACATTCATGGAGGTAGACTGGGCAGCAGTGGCACGTGTGGCATGTTGGAGAGGCCCCTAGGGGGATAATATTTTTCTCCTGGATGTCTCACCTACCCTAAAAGGGGCTAGTGCCTCCCTTGAAGGGGATTTTACCTTTTTTACAGCTCAGTTAGGGTTTTAATTTGACAATTTAATGTAAAAACATTATTATGGCCTTGCCGGTCTTTTTATGACCTAAAAGTTAATTAAGGTCATTGATACAGTATATATTGAGGAGTTTTAGCCTCATTTTATCATAACACATCACTCACTCATTAGTGAGGTCTTATTTTAGCGCCCTACTTGGGTATTTTTGCTGGTTTAGTGAGGCACACTTGTTGAAGGAAGGCATTTCTTGGCATTTTATGGTTTTTCTCTTAAAGGAAGGTGTTACAACTAGGGTTTGCATGGTTATTTCTTGAAGAATTGTAAGTATTTTTCTGCAAAACTTCTTGATTGAATGGTTGTAGTCTTATTTTCTTACATGTATTTATAATTTTTTGAATCAAAACCCTAGGTGACAAGCACACAAGTAGGTCCTTGTCTCATGTCCCCTAAAAGAGAAAGTTTCAGTCATTGAAGAAGGAAGGAAGAGCCTAGCCATAGCTACACTCTCATTTCTTCTTCTCCTTGAGCTACTTGTACCTTCCAGAAGTCAAGAAGGAGGAGACGTCCCAGACCTAGGTTATCTAAGCCTAGGGTCGTCCTTCTTCTAGGATTTAGTGATAGAGCCTTGTTGTAGAAACACTCTCCCTCACTGCACTCTCTTGTCTTGATTTATCTTTCATGTCAACTATTTTTTCCAAGTTAACCAAAGAAAGGAGGAGAGAGCACGAGGCCTTGCTTTAGCAACACCAGAGTGAGCCTCTCTCCCCTAGGGATCTGATTCTAGGGCCTTGCCATAGCAACACTTCAGAAATTTTCCTTCTAGTCCTTAGTCGTCCTCCTTCAACCCTTGCGTCCTCTATTAAATTGACTCCATTAGCCTGAAAGAACTGATCTTAGACCTCCAGTGTTGAAGTGAAAGTGATCAAACAAACTCTCAAACTCTTTTCTAAATTGAAACCCTAACTAACTGCTAACCCTAAAGTTGTTGACGTCATACTTGAATATCTCATCTTTATGCAGCAACGTCTTGTCTAAGAAGCAATTGAATGGTGATTTAGGCATTAATTGATGTTGTGTTGATTTGTTACATTGAATGCCATCTCATTTCAGTATCTATTGAGGAAGTGATATTATTTTCATTGCTATAATAATAAATATTGACTTCGTCAATATTTATTGCCATAATTGCTTATTTAAATATCAGGTAGTCTTATGAAGTACTAACCCATTGAATCATAGCTTGCATATATTGGTTTGTTGTTGCCTTGTTCTAGGGAGGTGTTCTTCTTTGGGGCTTCACTTCATTATTGATTGTTTAGCTGGGACTATTTGTTTTGGTGGTGACCTGTGAAGGGGGGACTTTACCTTTGTCCTTTTAACTTTTTCCTCTTCAAAAATCTAGGTTACCGAGGACATCTCCCCTGGGCCCAACCTCCCTAAAGAGAAAGAACCTCCCCATCATGGTGACATTGGGTGGGATAGGTTCATGTATCGCCAGTTTGACCTCCATCTTATAGCCATTTTGACCTAGCTACAAACTGTGCGATAACTGGTCGCAAATTTTTTCGAACCGGTTTCACATTCTCATAGGTTTGAATCTCACGTTGAACGATTTGAGGATCTATTCCAAGAATTTCCTCGTACGACCAAGTGAAAAAATCTCAAAATTCCTTAAATAGAGTCATATACTAACGAATTTCATCTTGAGAGCACTCTTCCCAGATAAAGACATTTTCAACAACATCAAGGGTTCTAGAAATTTTAATGGGGATGGTTTCTGTTATATTTTCCATTTCCCCATGGTGTAGACACCATGCCTAGCCAATGGTTTCATCATCCGATCAACACTCCTACTCACGAATGACTTAAATTATACATTTTCCACATGACTAATCTCAGGGAGGAAATATGATCTATGATGCATATATTCCCACATCCTTTCATCTCCAGTAATTTCCTCAATGATAGCCTTATACGTAGGCAAGAAGGTTTCAATACAGTCTTGATAAGTTGAAGAATTATGAGCCCAGACGGGCTCCATAAACTAATCATCCTCCTTTTTCTATGCAGGAGTCTAATCAGGGTCTATAGTGGTGTGTTGAATAGTCTGGTAAGTGATCTCACTTGTAGACAATGGAATAGCCATCCTGGCATGTGTGTGACCATCAATCGATTCAAACGGTGAGGGTAAAACCCATGGATCTTGTAGATATGAAGTTATAAATTACGCAACTCTCGTTAATGGAGTCGGAAGACTCAACTCTTGAAACAAGACTGGGGTGGCACGAATGTAAGCTATTGGTACTGGGAAATTAAAAGTTCCCATGAGCGAAGGGAACATTCCAACATCGATGCTCTCTTTTTCCAACTGAGATATCTCAATCCATGGAACCGTGGATCCTTGATTCGCCACAGAGATAGAATAGTTTAAATCCATCTGATCAATAGTCATAATCCTTCCCTCATGGGGAAAGCATAAAAATTGAAATACTGATGACATGATAGTTTTCATCGTGTAAGTCCCAATCCTTCCCAATAAAAAATTATATTCAAGCAGTGCGTCAACTACTTCTACTTCAACATAAATGGACTTGTCTCCTAACTGGACCAGAAAAGAGGAAATAATCATGTGCAGACTAAACGATCATCTGTCAAATGCGGTTAACAAATTCAAATAAAGTGCGAGATCTGGAGAGTCGATAGCTTTCCAGTGGGACAAATAAATGAAGCACATAGAGGCTCCCTCATCAACAACGGTTCTCTTGATGACATGTTTTACATAAATGACATCAAAATGCAAGGCTACATGATAAGGAAGACGAGGCTTCGCATTAGTAGCGTCAAAATTCATAGTGAGCAGACTGGAAGAATATGTCGCTTTGATTGTGGATAACATTGCGGTGTGTTGCATGGGTAAACTATGAAGCACCTCATGAGAAGACATCATACACAACGTTTGAGCTAAATCCCCAATAATAGAGTAGTTGGGTGTGGCTCTGGCGTTAGGGTTGTGTGATGATCTTTTTTACACTCATTTCATTATGCGAGCCATCATTTCCTTCTCAGGTTTCTCTATATGAAGAGGTCCCTGAGGATTGAAATTCTCTTTTCCTTTTGTTGTCAACTCCAGATTACTATAATCGCGAGACCTGGTCAACAAATATACCTCCTCTTATTTTAACATCGAGTAATTGACCATGTTAATGAATAAGAAAGATGTGTTTGGAAAAGGTGCACTAGAAGTCCCCCCTTGCAGATTGGAAGTGGAAGAGCCAACCTGCATATTTTTTCCTTGTGGAAATGGACTTTTAAATACAACAGGTTGCTGTTGTTTTTGCAAATTTATGAAGTTTTGGGCCTCCTCCATCTTGGGACATTGATGAGTAAGGTTATCAGCCCCGCAAAGATTGCACGGGAACTTCACTTTTATTTTTTCGTCCTTTTCCCCATCAACATTCTTGTTAGGATTTTTGTCATTTCCCCCACTACCCTTCCTTCCTTTGCCTTTATTTTTGTCTCTGGGATATTGATGACCCTTCTGAGTATTCAATTTCACAGTGTGTACATCTGAGGACTAGGTTGGGGGGTGGTCAAGCCAGAGGCTCGACTAGCCACAATTTGTTGAATCGGCAACTGCTACATCTAGTTAGAAACCAGATATGCTGATTTTCTTTGAGAGGAACTGAAAATTCCATCGGCATGTGGTCCCGATTTCGATTTTGATAAGTCGAGGTTTGACCGAGGTACGTTAGGCATAATATCGTAGAGCATTCCATACTGAGAGTAAATCAACTCCAATTGTTGTGCTCTGAAGATTTCTTATTCTCTGTGAATACGCCTGAAGTTTATACATCCTTAGAAATATAAGGAAGCGACGACTTGAGGAACCATTCGAGGAGAAACTCTGGTGAAACTATGGCTTTAATAAATAAAAAAGTGTCTCCTCCATTCCCGAATGTGATTGGAAATGTGCGTAGCCTTGTCTTGCACAAAATTGGCCAAAAGTTTTGTTCCAGCGTCATACCAGACAGGGAGTTGGAAATGGTTGAGAAAAACCATGGCAAGGTCACCAAACATTGCATACTTGGACCTCTCTAGTTCTATATACCATTTCATAGCGACCCCAATGAGGGTACACTGGAATAATCATAACCAGATAGAGTCTTCATTTAATGAATTGGACGAGCACCATAAATGAAACATCGTTGCATGGTCTTATGGATCTTCACCACTTTTCCCTTCTAACTTCGGGATTCCCAATGGTAGTTTGGTGGGGAACATAGGCTATCTTGGGTCATGATGAATCAGGTCATTCATCAACTTAGGCAAATATGGAAAATGGAGAGTTTCTAGAAAATTTATTCTGGGTTGCGTCATCGATTGATTAGCAGCCTGAAAAGAGGATCCTGGATTGTAACTAGCACCAAGTTTCTAGTAATATTTTTTCGATGGACCAAATATTCTGGTAAAACCTTGTTGTCTCTAGTTGAATGGAGGATAACCTCCACCCATCTGATTCCCAGATAGAAAAATAGGGTTTCCTTCTACCGAACCCCCTTGTGAAGAAACCAACCCTTGCATGGGGTTATATTGACCGAGAAATGGGTTTCCCCCTAATGACATCCCTTTCAAAGGGAAAGACCCTTGCATGGGATTCCACTGACCTTGGAAGGGGTTTCTCCCTGTCGGCACTCTGCACGCGGCGAAAGGATTTCTCTTGAATCCACTGTATAGTGTGAACGGAATGGAAATGTATGACATGCTAGTAGCACCCATAGAAGAACTTTATCCTCCAAAGGGGTTAGGACTAGAAGATAGGAAATCCTCGCTCCCAATGGATGGAAAAAATGGAGGACTGTGACCTCCACCCCTAGATATTTCTTAGTAGGTAATTGAAGAACTCCCTTCACCACTGTTAGAAACTTGGTATGTTGAGTGGGAGCCAATCAATGCATTGAGCATGCCCATTGATGACATACCAAAATAAAAAGTGTTTGTTGTCGATGGAAATGACATGGATGCACTCATGGAAGGATCGGAACCAATCACTTGCAAAGTAGTGTTGTTGATCAAAGCGACTATGGTGGAATTAACCAAACTAGTCATTATGTTATATACACCAAGTGGAAATATCCCACTGGTGACCATTTATGAAGTGGGAGTTGTAGGAACTCCCAACTCAGACACTTGCGAAGTGTCATCCATAATGGCCCAATGAAGAGAGATACTATCAATAAATACTGATCTAGGAGAGGGAAATTGCACCATAGGTGATGAGAAAGTTCCAGTTAGCGGAGGGTTATAATCAGGAGCACATTCTTCAACTCTGAGATATTTAACAGTTACAACCTTCAATTTTGAAGCGTTAATCTTTAAGGGTTCTGTAGTTGTGATGTCGATTGGACCAGTCAGTACAAAAGCACTAGATTGATCAAGAGTGTGTCTTAGTGGAGGCGAGGGAGAATTGTTTCTAACCTCCTCTTCTAGGGGAATACCTTGAATCATCCTTGATCTACGAGGTGTTTGGTCAACCAATTTGAGTTTTCAACTCTCTGGTGAACCACGTACACGCCTACCTAAGAAAGTTTATGATCATTGAGCACACCACTAGAAAAATCCTGAATGGAAACAACAGACAAAAATGACCTTGCTAATATCCCAACTCAGGTGGATTAGGTCCTGAGATCGCAATAGTCACAAGGTAGGGTAAAGGCCTTCCAGACAAAGGCACAAGTTGATTAAGTCGCGTGGACCAATGAACGAAGGAATGAGAAGAATTTGTCTCGACCTCCACTAACCATCCTTATCTGGTGCAAGTACCCATGCTTCGTGA
Source organism: Picea sitchensis (assembly GCA_010110895.2). NCBI lineage: Eukaryota > Viridiplantae > Streptophyta > Pinopsida > Pinales > Pinaceae > Picea > Picea sitchensis. Next base: position 318,236 of record SNQJ01S0002310.1, on the reverse strand, counting down.
GGCACCCTCCAGCAGTACTGAAAAAGTGTGATGCGAAGTCCACCCTAGGTACCATAGAAAACCCCTATAATCACCTCTGAGATCCCTAGGAATGGCCACTAAGGTCACCAAATCGCAGTTAGCATCTGGGGGGTACAGTTGACATTCAGGATCAAATATATGGGTAGGGTAGCTAATCCCAAAGCCTCAAAATCATTCCCTCCCATAGAGGTATGGGTACTAATGAAACCCCCAATATACAATCTCTCCACTACGCTCAATTAAGCTTTGAAGGGGTCTCTCCTTGGCTCTCCTTTATGAAACCTCATGTTTAGCTCCTATGTTAGAGGAGGCTCCTAGCTATACTTATAGGACAATTGGATTTAGGCTCTCCCTATCTCAGACTCCTATGTTTTTTTTATGGCCTTGGAGAAATTAACTCTCTAACCTAAACCAAATCCCTAGACTATAACTAGTCTATTCACCCTACAAAATGAAAATTTCTAATACATTTTATTTAGCATTCATTTTATGGGGTTTTTCTTTACTATAAAGGTACAGATGAAACCTATATTATGCTTTGATGGACTCAGAGAAAACACTTTAAGAACATAAAGCAAATTGAGTGTGGTTTCTTCACTAAAAATAAGGTGTTAACAACGCTTCCAAAAAACAAACTCTTTTCTTTTGTATTTTTGCAAATGAAATCAATATACTTTTAAATGTATGAAAGATATCGCAACTACTTTTCAATGCAGCCCTAGGATGCTTTGTAAATAAACATGTGGAACAAAGAGAAAGAACTTGACAAACTAAATCTCTTTTCTTTTTGAAAAAGGCTAACTTTAACCAAAATCATTAAATATCAAAACAAGCAGAAAGTATGAAGGCTTGAGTGCCAGTAAACAATTTCTTTTCTTGATTAATTTAAAGGAAAAGGGAACAAGAGAAGAAAACTAACCAAGCTATTTTTTTCCTTAAAAAAAAAGAACATGCAACTAACAAGGAAAAATTATTTTTTCTTTTTAAAAATGAAGGGGGCAAAGGAAAACAAGAAGAAAGGAAACAATATCTGACCAGTAGAACAACAATCAATCTGGAAATCAACACAAATATACAACTAATCTTAACAACCCTAAAACTCAAAGACTAGCTTACAAGAAATAAAGAACTTTTTAAATAAAGTGAGAGTTTTCATAAACTTTAATCAACAATCCAAAGCATAAACCTTCTCAGGAGGCTTAGTGAACACTGAAGAACCGACTTAGACCAACCAATTTTGAGCAAGAGACTTAAAAATTCAAGACAATTACACAAATCTGCGATTGTGTGAACTACAACTCACGGAAATCCGTGAGTCATACAAGTGCAACTCACGGATATATGTGACCCACAGAAGGACAAACCGTGAATAAATCAGTTAGACTTCAAAAATAAAAGTCAATGCAGGAGGACAGCTTACAAAAGTTTTTGGAAAATTTTCTGGATGAGGAAAGCTCTGAAAATAAATCCCAGAATAGGAAAAACTACAAAAAAAGAAACCCTATTATTGACCCAAACTAGGAGAATACCCAATATGGTCGCCAATTTTATTATGGGATTTTCCCCCCATGACTTTGGGCATGTCATAGTAGACATTGACCAAGTGAAAGACAGAACCCTAACCCACGCATAAGATTTGTAATGGAATAACTACTTTATCATAGAGGAAAGAAAGTTTCACACCTTGTATCCTTACGTTTGGTGTCGTTCCCTGCTCCCAACCCTGGTACTGCTCTTGACTCATGTTTGAGTTAACCTACAAAAGAAGATCAAGAAAGTGTTGCAAAAGGGTATTTATAGCATAAAATCATACAAGTAATTGATAGATAGATTCAAATATGAAGAGTAATTGGATGTACATAAACAAATTGAATCAATACTACACAAGTATGGGGAAAATAGAACTCTTTATTAGCAACGGTAAAATAAGTGGTTATAACTTGACTCCAACCATCGAAACTGCCTTGAAGCCAACCTCCCAGGTTCCTCCAAAAGTTCCTTCAAGCATTAGTCAATAATATTTCCCTTCCTTGGATGACCCAATAAGCATATGAACATACCTTATGGTCATATAATGAAAAGGAAGGAATGTTGGAACAAGGGTTCCAGGTCAAGGGGATGTTTCTTAGAGGATGAAGGGAAATAGAGAGACTTGCAATTTATTCAGCATAACTTTGCACCTAGGTTTTCCTCCTCATCCATGCCCCAAAAGGTTCCTTTATACCATCCTCAAGAATTTAAGGAGGTTGAATTCAGTTTGGTACGGGCTCAGGGAGGTTGGGAAACGAGCCCAACCGAAATTCCTTCCCGAAAATGTGGAATTATTTTATTTTTCATATTTTTTATGGAATCCATGGGTTGTAAACTAGCAAGGCATGGATTTATGTGTGTTTCGCAAAGGTGACCCACATATATAAGAAAAAATATTCCTTTTTAAGTGGCTTTGATGAGGAAAGTTGGGATTTAAAATTGAAAGTCAGGGACAAGGACTAAGCCATCTCACAATGAAAATGGTGTAGAAAATTGTGGTATAACAAGCAACCATTTGAGATTCAAACCAATGCAAGAGGATATTCCATGGGAGAAGTCTTGATTCAACGAGGTAAACCTATATGTTATCATTATTAGACTTTTACTTAGGTTGTGATTAACTATCCAACATATGATAAGGAATTGTATGCATTGGTAAAAAGTGTGAAGAAATGGAAGCATTACTTAAAGGGAAAGGAGAGAATAATTCATACAGAACATCAACCATTACAGTATTTGCAATCAAAAACCAAGCTACAACAATCACAACATTTCAGGTGGATGGGTTTCTTACAGCAGTTTCATCTAGTAATCGAGAATAAGAAAGGTATTCATAATAAGATTGCAAATATGTTGTGAAGACCAGTGATTAATGAATCTACAATATTAAGGTATAATCCTTTATCTCATGAAATTTATACTAAACAATATGCTAAGGACGATGATTTTAAAGAAGTGTAGGATACATTAACTCATGGAAATCAGCAGTCATGTTATTATATGCATGATAATTTGTTATATCATCTTGGAAAATAGTAAATTTAATTAGAGAAGCCCATACATCTTTCATTTCTGGTTATTTTGGGGTTGGTAACACAGTAGCACAGTTGAAGACGTATTGTTATTGGCCTCGAAATAATGAGTCAGTTTCCAAGTATACAAAAGGGTGTGTTATGTGTGCCACAAGCAAGCCTAGCAATAGAAAGTTGGTATTATATACGCCACTTCCAGTACCTACTCAGCCATGGGAAAGTATCTCCATGGATTTTGTAGGGGGTTTTCGAATGTCTAGGACAAGTCATGATTAATTATATGTGGTCATGGATAGATTCAGTAAGATGTGTATTCTGATGCCATGCAAGAAGTAGCTCACAGTTGAACAGACGACACAAATGTTCTTTGCTAATGTTTGGGTTCATTTTGGGTTGCCTACATCTATTATATCAGATTTAGATTCTCATTTTTTGGGAAAATTTTGGTCTCATTTATGGGCGCTCATGGACACTAAGCTAAAGAAGAGCACATATTTTCATCTGTAGATAGATGGGAAAATAGAGGTGGTAAACAAAATAGTGGTAAATATACTCCCTAGGATACTGTAGCAAGCATACTAAGTTATGAGTTGAACAATTACCTTATGTATAGCATGCTTATAATCATGCCATGCATTTTTCTACTTAGAAAATTCCTTTTGAAGTATGTTTAGGGTAATTTCCTAAATCACCTATGGAATTTTTTTTTGGAGAAACAAGTAAAGAAGATGGACATGATGATACAAATAAATTTAAAAGGTTCATTCAAAGGATTCAGCAGGTAAATCAAGCAATACAGGAACAATTGGATAAAATCTTGGCTAAATATAAGGTGAATCCTGAAAAACATTGGGTTGATCATCAATTTGAATTTGGTGATCGAGCATGGTTACACATCAACAAAGATATAATGAAAGGTGAAGGTAAAAAGATAAGGCCAATCTAATATGGTCCATTCAATAACTTGGAGAATATTGGTATTAATTCCTTTTTTTTAGATCTACCAACCTACATGCAAATGTATTCAATGGTAAATGTTGAAATTTGAAGCTTTATGAGCCTCCTATGATTATTGATGAAGATGAAAGTATTCAAGTTCCAGTAGTTGATGATTTTTCTCCAGATTATTTAGACGAGCTATAGGAAGATGTTATTCTTGACAGAAGAATCGGGACTTCACAGCAAAGTGATGTGGAATATCTATGAGTTGGTCTTAAAGGGGTAAAACCAAGTAAAGAAAAATGGATGAATATCGGAAGATTGAGGTAAATTTACCCTCACTTAGTTGTTGAGTAATCAAAACTTTTGGTGGTCCAAAAGGCTTCCAATGGGGAGGAATGATCCAGGAGGATCCAAGAATGCTCACAGAGGTCCAGGAGGATCTAGAATGCTCACAAAAGTCAAAAAGGATTTAGAAATTATCAAAATTAAACTTTCACAAATGATCTCAAAAATTCCATCAATGCGAAGAGCTCGATGATATCTTTCCAACGGCACAAAAATCGCCTCAAACGAAGTTTGTATGCAAAAGTTATGGTCGGTCAAAGTTTGAGTCAAACCAAGACAAAAAGGGAAAAGCCAACAGGGTCAAAGGTGATACGTGTCACCACTGCAAGCGTGACATGTGGCACGACCATAAAGTAATGACTTGGTTACCTCATATGGCGACACATGCCTAAAAAGGCAGGTAATGTGGCATGTTCAGTTGGAAAAGTGACTTGGCAATTCATACAATCCAAATGAACCAGTTGTGTGTTGACACGTGGCAAGGATAGACCAATGAGAGGTCTCCATGTGGCAGCCTCCCATTGTCCAATTATGGTTTATGTATATCAAAATTTTATGGGATTTGATGGGGGTTGAACCCGTGACCTCCCATAACCTTACCCAAGCCGTTCTACCATCGTGCCACCACATTATTACTTAACTCTGTATGTGGTGACTTTTATTTAAAGTCATATAAAGATTTGAATGATCGGGAAAAGGGCTGAGGACTAAGCCCTTGAACCTTGGTATCTATGATCCAATATAATTGTGACCAATATTCATGTGAGGCTATCACATAACCACATACCATATATATAACTCTGAAACTATATAACAAAAAACAATGCAACAAACAATGGATGGTGGGGTTTGAACCGCAAACCCGCCAAATAATGTACCAACGTTTTAACCATTATACAACAGATGCCTCTCATTACGGGGGTTTCCCAAACAATATATTAATTGTTTTCCTATTGTTCTAGAGGTAAATAAGGGCACGCACCCTATTTAATGGTGTGTGGACCGAGGTAAATGAACACATAGAAAATCATGATTATGCAGATTACGGTCCTGGAGTTCATTCCCAAGGGTGACTAGACTTGGAGGTTGCACCGTAATTCATGCCACGAGGTTCTATCATAGAATTTTATGAAATTTATACTCATTTTTCATGATTGTTCGCAAGGAATTCATTAGTGTACTCTATTTCTAAGTTTGAGCAATGCAGAAAAAGCTCATTGTAAAACACAAGCATTTGAGCATTAATAAAGAGGTCTCTATTGGAAGTGGACCTAGAGACATAGCCAAAATTGGGTGAACTCCGTTACCAAACTTGTTTATGTGATTTTAATATTTTTTTTCTATTTATGCTCATTTGTTTGCAATTTATTCATCCTTAAAGTGTGTTTGGAAAGATAAGTTAATTCACATGTAAATTGCAAGCAGTCAAAACGATCATTTTTATTTGAAATATCAAGTAGATGTTTACATGTATGGAAGATTAATAATCATCTAATGATTTTTTGGATTAGTGCATGTGATATGTACCCAAAAATTTGGGTTCCAATAGGCCCCCACCACTATTACTTGGCTCGCCCTCAAGCCATCTACCTCATGGAATGACCGTCCCAATGAATGAAATTGTGTTCCTGATTTCTTGCATAGACTCCTAAATCAAGGAAATCATCCTCTTATCAATGGCATTAATGAACCCATATTCCCGAAGTTAGATGAAGTTGATGCAGTATAACTACCTATCATATCGACCATTACCATCTTAAATTTGTTGTCATCGACAAATCTTGTAAATTGATAATGACTTAGAGAGCTTTGTACATGTGCAAGTATTATTCTTTGGGGGTGTCACACATGCTCTTGTGCACCCCTGCCTTACTTCCATCAAGGTTACTTGGTCATGGATACCCCTAGAGGGTCACAGTGTCTCCTCATACATGTCAATCCAATAAACTTTTTCCATGGAGGCATTGCACTAGGCTCAATCGGTTCTGGTAGTATACATTGATTAACCAGTTCATTCGTGCTTATGCCCAACTCGTATGTTTGTTCAATGGGGTTGGGGGAGGGAGACATAGTAAACCTTCTTCTAGTTGGAATTTATGGAATAGTAATTTCCATCCTTCATGCAGACACCTCCCTTACTTTCTTAGTAGAGGGTTGGGGGATCAAGTTTATAGGGTGTTTTCTTGGTCGTGATTATCAGACATTCAAATATTGGCTACATACCCACATCGTTTCTTTTTTATCCATTTCCTTTTTGCAAGAGCACATGTATCGACAAATACCCACATCTGATCTGAACCTTTCCCACATGGATTCTTATACCACTACCCATTCACGAAAAGGGTCTTGATGCGCTTCCCACCATCACGCAGGTATTCCTATGAGCATTGTATCCAGAGAACTAACCCAGTGGTGTTCAGGAATATGGTGTATCTATCTTATAAACACATCCACTAGTTCTGACCCATCAAACCGGTGGGATCCAAATTCTTCCTCACGTATCTTGGCGGTGATATACATGCATATCCTTGTTGAGACTTCATACAATTTTTTTTGCCACCTCTCCATGGAATATTTGAAGTTAGTATCATAGGACTTCATGCTCCACCAACTTAAATTTCCATCTGTGGTGGGATTGATGTAATATTCCCTACTCCTAGTGATCTTATAGATGTTCTCAATAACATAGTTTCATGCATCCTCATCCATCGGCTCATTGTATTTGTTCCCTTAATTAGGATCCAAAGGTGTGATCATGCATAGGGTGTTTGTCTCAAATGACATCTTCCTCTTCTTCAAATTCAACATCGCATTTTTTTCGAAGGCCCAATCAATTCCAAGTAGTGTAGGTTAGGGATCAAAGTCATCCATAATATCTATGACTTTAAAGTCGTCCTTCATCTTCACCCCTTCTATATTCACCTCTACTTGCTCAATTCATCCTATAAGGTATATCTTGTGCTTATTCTCCAACTGCATCTAGATGGGTGACCAAACCAAACTCAATTTTCCCATCAACTCCCAGGAATTCTTCGGCAATATGTTCACGTCATAACTCAAATCCAACATGACTCCATCCATGTCATAAACACCAAGCTTAGTTGTCATCTTGAATTCATGTATTGTGATCTTATGCTTACTGACCTAAAACAAATATCCTTCTGGTAGGGGGGATGATATGGTTTTCTTCATACCTTACTCCCCCATGCAAGTAGCTAACATCTATGTCAAATTTCTCACAGAATCAGGATCATTTAGCAATCTCAAACAATAACGTAAGAAATTACTTACTTGATCTTCAGTGTCTATATCATGACCTGAGTCATGCAATGCTTCTTCTCTCACAACATGCTTAAACTCTGCAAGGTAATGTTCCTCAATCACTCTTTTCTCTATGCATTGCAACTCTTCCTATCTGCATGCTTCCTCCAAGGATCTTTGTATCGTGCACTATATTTCTTCACGCACATGAGCTAGCTCCAACGACCTATGCGTTGTGTACTGTAATTATTTATGGGCATGAGCTTCTTCTAGTGACCTCTATGTCGTGCATTGAACTTCTTCCTAAATCCATGCCTCTTCAAGCAACCTTTGTGTCTCATGTTGTAGCTCCTCTCACATCCTTTCTTCTTTGATGGCCCTCTTCACATCAGGCAGAAACTGCTTCTATTGAGCAACATCAAATTTAGGAAGCAGGTACGCAGCCCTTCTGACACTTCCCCTCCAGCCTTGGACTCGATATTTCACCATGATCAAAGTCCATTCCTATCTTCCTTTCTCCTCGGGTTACCACCCAGACATCAACCTCTACATCCTTTTTATTTACATGTGGCTCTACATGCACCATTTTGCAATGCACCTTCTTTTCTTCCCACTTCTTTAGTAATTTGAGACAGCCCTCGGTGACATGCTCGGGGCCATAGTAGTACCCATAGATAGATCGTAGTTTGGTACAAAACCTTGATACATGAACAATCTCTCCACAATTAAAACAAGTGGGGGGGCTACCTCCCCCTCCTCCATATCCTCATCCACAATTGTGCCCATATCTTCCTCTATGACCTCCTTGGTATCTGCCTGTCTCAGCACCGCCACAATAACCACCCTTCTATTCTTCTTGCACCCAAAATACATCGTGGGTGTGGTCTTGCATCATTTGGAGTGATCAACAGTTGTCAACATCATGTCCCACAGACTTACATAAATCATATAATGGAGTATGATGCGTCTTCTAATATTTCTCCAACATTGGGCATTAGGGTGGTACATGGCCCCACTATCTGCATATATGACACCACTCTAGTTGATGCTTAGTCAGAAATAGACTCGACGCGCTCGTCGCCACATAGTTTCCAAGTATAGGGAATTCATCCATGTGATTTCCTTCAGACTAACATGTGGTACACCATACGTGCATATGCATGGATTTTTCCTTGGCCATGTCTTATAATTGCATCATCATATTGGTCTATTGTGACTGCACCTGTGCAATCTTATTGATGTCTCTGCCCCTCCTAGTGTAGCCTCCAAGTGCATGGAAATATCCACTTATTTTGCTTGAGTCGTCACCTTTGGTTGGGTGAGTAAGACTTAGATATGGGGGAGTAACCTCACAATAAACCATTCTCTATGTTGTATGTCCTAGATCTGGAATGTTACACTATCGAACAAAATCTTGAACCATTGGTCATAATCCCACATGGTTTCTCATTGTTTCTTCTTAATCTCCTTGATTTATTTAATACACTGAGACTTTGACTTAGGATTTTGAAATTCCTTAAGTATGTCTCATTTTATTTCTATTAAGTACCTTGTCTATTCCACTGGCTCAGTGGCCTTATACCTCATGTACCACGTCAAGTCTATATCCATGAATGTGGTTTCCAACTACGCAATATTTGTTGCTTCATCTGTGATCCTCTTCACAGACCATATTGTTTCACACGTGAACCAATGGTTTTCCATGTCATCCTTACATATTCCATGGAACACAAGTAACCTCGGGGTACTATCTTGATTCACCATCCTCAATCTCAAACTAATTCCTCCGATCTGACTATTGGGTGTCAGGATTCTCAATACTAATACTCTTCTTGGTGAAGTAGCACTGACTTCACCTTCTTCTTCACTCATCTCTTCGCTTATATCTCCTCCTAGGCTTTCTCCCATTCCAATCACCTCTCTATCTGATGTGCTCTTTTCTTTATTATAAATGTGCAAGGGGGGTGGTTCAAAGGGAGGGTAAGCCCATCTTCTTATGACATTTCTTATGAGGTGACCCATAGAGTTTCCTAACTGCATCCGTGCAAAACCATCTGCTATCACCAATTATTCTCCTCTACCACTAGGGGATCCTCCATATTCATCTCCTCTTGCACCTCTACTCTTCACTTCATCTCCCTCCAAGTTTGCAGCACTCTACAACAACCAAGGAGATTGATATCTGTCTCTTGGGCCCCTACAACTACTACTATTACTACTGGTATATCCACTAAACACCCTACTCTCAATGGTGTGCCTCTTCATGGGCCTATCCTCATCTATGCTCCTTTATTGCACAACACACTCTTCCACACTTCCTTTTGGTGTGGTTTCTTTTCTCTTCATCCTGGGCTTGACCTCTCATCGTGTTCCCGAGCCTTGTTATATTCCTTCCACCTCTTTGTTCTACTTTTATTTTTAACTCAACTCTTCTTGTTTATATTTTGTCTCTTTTTCACCTTTGAACCTCTGGTTCCATCCCATTCATCACCTCATCTCAACAACTTTTATATCCTCCTCAACGAATCCATCTTCTCTATCACTTTTACCCCATCCTTTCACCCCTCCCACAGTGCTAGGGGAGTCTACTCAACCATCCTGTTGAGCTCCATGTGCATGAACCCTTTCTCCATGAACAACATCTTTATCGAGAGTGGGATTTCTTCCAGCAATCATTTCTTAGGACCATCCGTGAAGTTTCTTTCAGCCTCACTAAAAGAATCAATGTACTCTGCATCAAATTCAATTATATGCCCCTCCTTTACTCTATCAAACTAGAAATCAATGGCTTGAGCCCACTTTTTATCCAATTCCTTTAGCCTATCAATCGTGGCTTGATCCCAAAATATTGTCTCTAGTGGCCTCAAAGAAATATTAGTGGCAGTCTTCCTTTCCATCCATGCATACAACAAACAGGGAAATTCAACAAAGAAAGTTTCACACATATTAGTGTAAATATGCTTATCCTTCCATTACTTCAAATTGACTCTCTAACCTTGAGTTTCCCACAGGGCAACCTCATGTTCCTTTGCAATTAACCAATCTTGAATTTCCTCCTGAGATGTATACTATCTCATTATTTTCCTTCATCGTTCAAAACAATACTTTCAAGTCTCGACAATAGAACCATTTGTTGGTCCATGTCATGCATGTGCACATCCTTTTTAATGCTAGGGGGTTAATACCCAAGGTTCATTCAAAGTTGACCAAAAAAAACCCCAAAGCATCGGCATATCAATCTTCAGCTAAGGTTGTAGAAGGTCTCACCCAAGATGCTATGAGGATCACAGAGACCATATGGTATTGTGTCGGGGATGAAGGGATAAACACACATTGATCCATCTGGGTTGAAATTTATATCATTCATTGCATATTTATTACCATATAAAAATAAATAACAAAAACAACATATTCAGTCAAACACATAATTGACACATCATAGGCTCAAAATCAATGCAGTCAATCATGCATGGGAATACATTAAGCAAATCATATTTGATAGAAACAGAGTCTCATATCCATTTATATGATTCCCCATCTTTACAATACACTGTGCCATGTGCATCCTTCCAGACCTTTAACATATGAAAAAATCACATTTGCAACCAGAGAAATTACAACACTACAGATGCTTAGAGCGAGCCACTGGACTAACCCTTGCACATAGAACAACTAGCAGTAAACCAATGAATCAACCCTTTATTTTTTGTCCTTGCTTCCTTGTATATCCTTCTCAGCTCTGGCGCTCTGACTCTTTCATATCTTCTCCACTCACTCAACTGAATAACAATCTCACATGCTTACGTCACTTGTCTTCATTCCATGTAGCCTTTCTAGAATCAAAGCAATCTTGACTACCTTTCAATCTCATCTTATATATTCTCCACGTTCCCTTGTGTTGTTGGCAGTGATCATTCGGGGATATTTTCAAAAGATTATTTTCTTGATTTTGGTGTGCATCTTCTTGATTTTCAGTGTACATCCCAAAACTTGGACCAACGCACATTGGAAGAACTGGACTTGGTGTGCATTAAAAAAACTTGATATGGCGCACACTTCTTGTCACTTCTCACACATCATGCGCAAACTGGAATAAGCATGCACAACTTCGTTTGTGCATGCACATGATATGTACTCAAAACTTTGGGTGCCAACAATCAGTAAGTTTACATGCTCATAATGTGGGATTTAAATATTATATTGATAAATTCATGTATAGGGTTTTCTTATTGATGAAAGGTGAACATCCTCCTCAAATTCATATGGAATGTATGAAGATCCTACAATTGGATGAGAAATTGGAACTAGATGATTTGTTTTTGTCTAAATATTACTCAATTAGTAAGGTTTATGGAGTGGAAGTCATACCCTACAAATTACCTCTCTTGCTAACCTCAAGGGTATTTTCTTTAGAATATGCTAAACACATGGAGTGGATATTTCACTTTTGTCCGAATCATCAAAATGTGTATTCCTCATTTCCCTTTGAAATTTGATTTTGTACTGTACTTATTAAGTTGAAGAAAACATAGCATGTCAAAGAGATTCTAGGATCCTTTGGTTTTGAGGAAGATGACTCACAGAGATATGATATTCATCATATCATTTCATATAGTAGGGAATCCTTTGGGTTGAAATCTTATCTCCTTGAAGAAAATTCAAATACAAATAAACTAAGAAATAAACTCAGATGGTAGGAGGTTCAACATATTATAGAAGGGTCGCTGTAACAACCAAGGAAACCCATTGAAAAGTTCATGTTTATTAAGAAGTCCCCTAGTATTTCAATTTTTATAGATAAAGGGGGGATTTCTTATTCGACTTGAATATTAAAAAAAATTCTCTACCTACAAAAATATCCAATTAGCTAGTGAATTTAGGTTGGGAACAACGCGAGATGGAATTTTGGTGGCTTATGAGAAATTATATCCATAAGGTAAATGAAGAATATGGTATCCTTCAAAAATATGAAGAGGTCAATAAATATGTGATGAATCATCAGGAAATGTTCCCTAGAATCACCCAACAATATTAAAGGACATAATCATCCTATTCCTACTAATACTATTTCCTCACCTTTATATCCAAATAAGGAAATCCATGGACCGAGATATGATATCACCATGAAATATGAATATAAGGGACATGGAAGAATTTGAAAAAATGAAGATGGTATTTTTTATCCAATCCAAATTGAAGAGAGACCTAAATGATTAGATCTAGATGTTTTCATTGATTACCCTACATTGCTTAAACAAGAACTAGAACTATTTAAGAGGAAAATATTAACTTGTATAAATATGTCAAGGAGATTGTTGCTAAAGTTGAGGATATTGATGTTGATGTTACTGAAGAAAAGCATGAAGAGGATGAGGGAGACTATACTAAAGGAAAGAAAAATGATGAAAGTGGAAAATACTATGATCATGTCACTCAAAATTATGAATTCAAAGAGGCATATAAACTAGATGGAAATCAAGGTTATCCCCCTAGAGGGAATGGAGACAAATATAAATATTATTAGCCTAATGAAGCTCAAGAAGACCAAAGTAAATAATGTGAACAAGTGGAAGAAGATAATGAGGTTAAGAAGATAACCCCCCCTCCCGCCCCCACAACCCCCCAAAGTTAATAGACTAGAACTATTCCTAAATCCAATGTTTATTGTGGTCCATTGTAAACCATTTAATAGTCCTCCTACATGAAATGCATGGATGAGCCTACTGAACTACAATAGTATAGAATACAATTTTTTTCTTCATTCGCAAAGTCGGTTCCCCTACCCCCAAGTCTATTCATGAACAAGATAATGTTGCAACTTATGTGTTCTCTAGGGTGGAAGTGATAAGGGAAAATTATAAACATTATAAGAGGAGAAATGATGAAATTATAATTATGAAATATTGCATCAATCAGAGATAGGGTATATATATTTTATTAAAACCCTATTAAGCATGATTATCGCTCTAGAGGTAGAGAGTTCAAATTTTGTGTACCGAGTGAAAATTAAAATCCAAGATAAGGAAGAGACCTTGATTTTCCTTCAACTATTGATTCTTTTATCAATAGTTGGATAAGGAGGTCACCCTAGTTAGCTAGAAAATACAAAATGAAACCACCTTTCTCTTGGTTCTATGTCTTCATCAAGGGATTTAGATTAGAGGTACAACATATTCCTTATCCCCTCATTCTTTTAAAGAAGTAATCAAAAGTAACTCATCAATGGGGCCCTTCATTGTGGAGATATTGAATAGCAAACTACTTGTACATATGAAGATGACAAAGATTAACAAGATCATCAATAGGTATCAATACAATGCCATGATTTGAAAATTCAATGGGTTATGTTCATCATATTTAGTTGTTGTACCAAATGGATCAACTCCATGTTGACCACAAAACATTTGGTGAATTTGTGTTCCAAAGGTTTCTTTTTTTTTTACAATCATGAAGATCATAGAAAGGTGTTGGAAGAGAGACCATGGTTTTGAAGCAAAGCTAACCTCTTTGTCAAATCATGGTTCTAGGATTTCAACCTAGTAGTAACCATGTCTATCACAACAACCTCAATGTGGGTTAGACTATTGAATATCCATTATTCATGTGAATTATACAATATCAAGAACAAATTGGAAATATTGTGGGTATATTTCTTAAGTTTGGCATTATACGCCAAGTCCAAAAGGGAATCATTACATGTGGATGAATTTGTGTGGAGTTTGATACTAATTCAAGGTATACCAGACAAGATAGTTCTAAAGTGGGATGATTCTCATTGGATATAGGAACTATATTATGAAAATATGGCTTATGGGGGGGAATATTTTCAAGAGAAAGGTTGTATTAAGCATACTTGTCCAAGGCTAAGGTCTCTCAACAGAAAAAATGGAAAAAAAAAAAAACCTGAGTGCTAGAATCATTGTCTAATGAATCATTGGAAAAATACAAAAAAGGATGGATTTTATTAAAATCCAATAACATTGAAAAATGTGCCAACCCCTCCATATGAGATAGGTGACATAGACATGGATTCATTTAAACTACAAAAAATGAGATTAGTTCAAGCCAAGCAAGGAGGGATCGATCAAAAAAAATGTCATGGCTATCGGAACAAGTCATGGGAAAAAAAACTTCAAAGGGATTGACCTAGGGTCCACAATATATGAGAGGGCCAAAATAGAGGATAAATGAGAATCCTCGTTCTATAGTATATTATCAAGGAGGGAGCTCAATAAAGTTTCCCACATAAACAAGGAAGTTGAATTTGGGATCAAAAGAATGTAAAAAATTTGTTCTTTTGAGGTTATCATCTCATCAATGCTCCATGTTGCATGTCTTGCATGGTGCCCTCATATAATGACTTGCATCTAGATATTTATCTTGAGTATACTTCAACGCTCATGAACCATGAACAAAGTAAAAATACAAGTAAAATATTTATGTTTATCATAGACTTGCACTTCACACATATATATATATATATATATATATATATATATATCTTCAGACTCCATTTTTTTTCATAATGCTCACAATGTTCATGGAATCACAGGGAATCACCAAAGATTTGATATACCACGTTGAAGATATAAGTTGATATCCTAAGAATAAGTACAAGCTTATTCAAACACAAGGTTGAAACAAACATTTGGTAGGTACCCTTGTACCCAAATAGATATGAATGCATACACACTTTAGTGATTGCAATTGTGGTGAGAACCATATCTTATAGGTATTAGGGTTAGATACCTAACCCTATTATCCTTATTATGCTGAGAACGAAATGAAGGTAGATATATAACAAGGAAATATAGAGATATTTTTCAAGAAACACAGAGATACAATAATACACAATTTCTATTAATGAATGAAATGTACAATAACTATAAAATGCATAGCGATCTGAAATCGCTAGAATAGTGGTAGCATATCTATGAGAAGATATGTGATGGATACACTCATTTGCAAGAAGATATCTTTAGAATGAGGCTCAAAAGGCATGTTTAACATAAATCATTAATGAGAAAACCTGAAACATCCAAAAACCTAACCCTAGAAGATGAAACACCAAAAGGTTTGCGGGCCCTGACGAGGGTAGTTGATATGTGATCAACTTCCCGAGGGCATAACTTTTGCATATGATCTTTGTTTTGGGTGATCGATATATGATTGGAAATTTATAGCCGAGAAGTACACATTTTTAATGGATAAGTAGATTCAAAAACGTCATTTAGGTCCTCAAAACGGCCCCGTAAGTTCTGAACCTGAAAAAAACTATAGAAAACTACTAATATGGAAATCTATGATGTGATACAGTGGAATAGGTGGGTGGCCACCGATATCCACCAATATCATTCCTCCCCCTTTAGGAAGCAATGGTCCCCATTGTTTCAAGTTCTCGTCGGAGACAGGTAATCTTTTATTGAATCTGAACCTTGGTGAGCCACTTGCCTTGTTGATGCAGTTGTTATGATTTTACTTGGAATTAACATGTTGAAGGATGTCATGAAATTGTTGTTGGAGGAGCTATATCCATTCAACAAATATGTTTGCATGATATACCTAGGTATGCATGTGGGAGGACTATGTCTATGAAGATGCAACATGAAGGTCTATATCAATGGGGGCTAATGGTTGGAACCCCAAGCACACCTGAAAAAGGTTGTGGCCAAAAGATATATGAAGGGATATGTTATATCTTGGATTGACAAGGAAGAGAGCAAGCACCCCCAAAGGTGAAGCACGAATATCTGTGTTCTCTTCTACAATTTTGTCTACCTTCTTCTACTAGATAGAAAGGTCTTGGGTTGAGGTTGTAGTGGTCGCAGTGTCCTTTTGTTCACCTTCTGACCAGATCATGAAGAGGATAAAATTTATGGTATGATATATTACTTAGTGGAACAATTTTGTTGTGACAATAGTAGAAACTACCTTTGGTACCCTGTAGAGATGACACCCTAGAGTAACAATGAACTATGGGGCTGAGACTCATAAATAACATGACGCTTCCACATATATGGTTGGACTAAAGAAAATCACAAACTTCTAGTGGGGAAACATCAAACAGTACCTCATCCTTGAAGGGCTTGATGTTGTAGGACAAGCGGCACTATTGGCTGACATGGAAATCTTGTCCCTGGTGAAGCCATCCAATGTTGTATGGTTATAGGTGTGGTGTTGTGATGGTTACTCTCATTCGCGAGAATATTTCTTTACAATGAGGCTCAAAAGGAATTTTAACATAAAAAATTATGATAAAACTAGAAACATCCAAAAACCTAACCCTGAAATATGAAACACCAAAAGGTGTGCGGGCCCCAATGGGGGTAGTTAAAATGTCAACTTCCCAAAGGCGTAACTTTTGCATACGATCTTCGTTTGGGTCGCTCAGTATACTGTTGGAAAGGTCTAGCCAAGGAGAGCACATTTTGAATGGCCAAGTAGATAAAAAAAAAAAAAAAATTATGGCCTCAAAATGGCCCTGAAAGTTCTGGACCTGAAAAAACTGTAGAAAAATGCCAATATGGAAAGTTGTGTTGTGAGTGAGTGGAATATGTGGGTGGTGGACGATATCCACCTAAATCAGCCTAATCCTAACAACCATTCTAGGGGACCAATTAATGACCTAACAATGGTATACAATCAATTACATTAATGACCACTGAGGCGTTGGGTATGTGTTATAGTCTTTGCATGTGTGTGTGTGGACGCGTCAGATTTGACAATTGAGTCTGATGATCCCAACGTTACAATGTTTTGGGTGGTTTTTGTTATTTTTGGCGATTTTCTAAATTAACCCCGGATTAAGGGATCGGGGTTTTGGTAGCTACGAAATACCTAAAACATTGTATATATTGTATGGTGAATGGTGAAATTAATACAATGAAGAGTTGAAAGGTGTGGCACCAAGGAAGGTTGGTTTTCTCCCGGTTAAGGGTTTCCAACGTAAATCTATGTGTACTATGTGTATGAGCCATTGATTAATTTTTGTTTTTCTTAAGAATATGTATGCATTGATTTACTTCACAGGTTTAAAACTTACATGTGGTATCAGAGCTCTTTTTGGCTTCAGAGGGACGCCTTTGTTGCTGAGGGTTTGGCTCGGTCTTGATAGATCAAGTTTATCTTGGGTCTATGATAAAATTGGGTTTAGTGGGATCTTTTGCAGTGGTGATTCGATTGTAGAAAGAGGAATGGATAGCTCTTCTAGAATCGAGATAGAGAAGTTCAACGATAAAAACTTTGAGCTATGGAAGCTCAAGATGGAGGAACTTCTTGTAGACAAATAACAATGGATCGTTGTGGATCCTAGTACACAACCTACTGGTACGCACCCTACTGGCACACAGTCGACTGGTACACAACCTACTAGTACACAAACTACTAGTACACCACCTACTGGTATGTCGAAGGAATATTGGGAGAAGTTGGACAGAAGAGTAAGGAGTACTATTCGACTCTGCCTGGAAGATTCGGTGTTGTTGAATGTATCGGGAGAATCTGTGGCCAAGGAACTATGGGATAAGTTAGGGAATTTGTATCAATCAAATTCCCTGGTAAACAAGTTGTTTCTTCGAAAGAAGTTGTATCATTTTAGGATGGAAGATGGAGATTATGTGACAGAACATCTAAATGCCTTTAATACTCTGGTAAGTCAACTCGTATCTATTAATATTATGATTGCAAAAGAATATAAGTGTATTACGTTGCTATGTTCTTTTCCAGACTCTTGGGATAATCTGATTGTAGCAATTGGTAGTACCACTCAATCTACATTGAAGTATGAGGATGTAGTTGCATCCTTCTTATCTGGAGAGATGAGGCGAAAAACCATGTATGGTTATAGCACAAATGCTTTATTTTTAAGAGGTCTTACCCAAGACACGAATCCCGGTAAGTATTTGGGGGGGAGATCTAAATCTACAGGTAGATCTAAGTCTCCAGAAAAAAATTGAGGAAATGTTGGAAGTGTGGTAAAACGGGGCATTATAAGAAAGATGGCAAGTCTAAGAAGGTTGATAAACCAAAGGGATCTAATAGTACCTCTTCCACAGAGGAAAAAACCTCCAATGAAGAAGGAGGTGATATTTACTTGGCATCTACAGGTACAC
Organism: Picea sitchensis; assembly: GCA_010110895.2. Lineage (NCBI taxonomy): Eukaryota > Viridiplantae > Streptophyta > Pinopsida > Pinales > Pinaceae > Picea > Picea sitchensis. The sequence goes on along the minus strand of SNQJ01S0002310.1, from coordinate 299,494 downwards.
ATGCAGACTGTGATGTATGGTTGATCGACTCAGGTGTGTCATATCATATGACTCCTCACAGGGAATGGTTCTGTGAATATGAAAAATATGATAGTGGTGATGTATTCCTAGGAGATGACTCGACAGCAAAAATCATGGGACGTGGAAGGTTTAAGTCGTTGCTAAAATATGGAAGGATTAGAACTCTCTCTGGGGTTCTGCACATTCCAAAACTAGTCAAGAGCCTAATATCTGTAATCAAGTTGGATGATGCAAGAGTGGATACGGTATTAGCAAAGGGCACTTGCAAGATGGTAAGAGGGGAAATGGTGTTGATGAGGGGATTTTGGTGTGGAACTATGTACAAGTTGTTGGGAATCACTTATACTAATGGGTGTAACATTTTTGTTCTCCCTGATAAGAGAAATGAAGGAGAAAAGACCAATATTGTCCTTGAAAATAAGACCATGGTGTGGCATCAAAGACTGGGGCATATTGGAGAAAAGGGCCTTCGAACACTACATGGTAAATGTATGGTTGAAGGTATGTCTAATTGCACTCTAGATTTTGATTTCTATGAACATTGCATATATGGTCAACAGAATCGAGTAAGATTCCCATCTAGTGCTACAAGAGCAAAGGGGATCTTAGATTTGATACATATTGATGTGTTTGGACATGTTCATGTTTCATCCCTAGGTAGATCTGTGTATTATGTTTCATTCATAAATGATTTCTCAAGGAACACATGGATTTATTTTCTTAGAAAGAAATCTGAGGTATTTGATAAATTTAAAGAGTTTAAGGCTCTGGTAGAAAATCAGACAGAAAAGAAAATAAAGGTATTGAGGACAAATAATGGTGGAGAATTTGTTAGGTTCCTAACCCGCACATAGGTAGATTAATATATTCGGATGTAATAAAGGTCAATATTAATAAGGCCTTTCAATAAAATAGAATAAGGCGGATGTAAGAAGACCTAATATAAGCTTCCGCTTCTAGAAGGATCTTCCTCTAGATGCTTCTCTTGATAGACATATTTAGTATAAATAAGGGTCGAGGGTATGAAAACCCTGGCTTGGAGATTATTGTAACAGAGCGTTGCTCGATTGGAGGTTGCCCCCTCGAAGAGGCCTGTGAACATTGTTTTTTGAATCAAAGTGTTATTTTTGTTGTTGTTCTTATATCATTTATGTGTTATTGTGGAGATTATGATCGATATATTACTGTTATTCTACCATTTCTAACATTTTATTTTTGTTCTTTATATTTATTATATCTGGTATCTTGCAAGTGGTATCAGAGCACTTTCCTTGGCAGAAATTGTGGGAATTTTTTTTTCAGGGTAGAGACATATTCCGGCGTCTTTAAACCACAGAGATCTGTCATTACGCGCATAAACCCGCAATTGAGGAATTCATACACGCAGGAAATACAAGTGGTTCTTAAGCGCACATATGTTGGCCACCCTTGTAACCCCTGTTGGTACCCCTTCGAGTGGTAGCGCATCAGACAACACCTATGTACGGATCGGCCTAGATTTCCTGAAGCCCTCTTTAGATAAACCTATCGACTGTTGGACTGCTATAGTGTCACCAAGAACAGCACTCGGGAAAATACTCTCTAGTACCTGGGTAGTCGGGTAGTACGGCTAAGGGTACGATCTATCCTCCTTAGTTAGTGCCCTGAGATATTGGGTCAAGTACTATTGTTGGACCCCGCACGTATATCAGAGAGCTATAGCACAAGGAAAACCCTTGTCTGTAGAACCCTTGAATACCTAACCCTTGGGGGACAGACACATAAACAAATTAAAAAACAGACCAGATCTATTGTCGCGCAACTGTGTTTGGGTTGCCAAGTAAATACACATCTCTTTCTGGTTAATCATTTGGGGATTTCATCACTACAATATTCTTCAGACCGGAGTATAACTCTGCAGGTGTAAAAAACAAAACAAAACAAAACAAAAAAGTCTGGAAATTTTTTCACCATTATTTGAGACCTATTCCATTGTATTCATCTCTCCACCCTTATCACATTCATCCATATCATTTTTTGACAAAAATTTTTACCCCGCCCGCCCCTTTTTGGTTCACCCATCCTCATGGCCCATTCCCATAGCCAAGACATGGAAGCTCGCTTCAACACCATGCAATCTAGTTTCCTAGAAACCCAAAAAGAAGTGAAACAACTCAGTGCTACCATTGCCTCCATCGATTCATCCATCAATGCTACCATAAATACAACCATCTGCCGAAATGAGGAGAATTATGTAAGAAGTGTGGTATAGCAAGGTAGAAGACTACTCCATACACACCTCATTAGAATGGAGTTGCAGAAAGGATGAACAGGACACTGATGGAAAAATCAAGGTGCATGCTTAGTGGTGCCGATTTAGGACAAGAATTATGGGCAGAGGCAGTGGGTATAGCATGTTACCTAGTCAATTGATCACCCTCATCAGGGCTGGATGATAAAACTCCACACGAGGTATGGACTGGCAAGAACCCCTCTCTTGAACATCTTAGAGTGTTTGGTTGTGATGTTTATGTACATGTTCCAAAGGAAAATAGGAGTAAGTTGGATAATAAAGATGAAAAGTGTATCTTTATTGGTTATAAAGATGGTGTGAAAGGCTATAAGTTTTGGAACCTAGAAACTAAGAAGATTGTTTACAGTCGGGATGTTGTTTTTAGAGAGGTAAAATATGTTTCCAAACATGAATTCCTACCAAGGAAAGAAGAACCTGATAAAATAGAGCTTGAGCTGGATGATGAAAAATCCGAATCATTTGAAGAAGATGAAGTAGAAGAATAAGAACCTCATACCCCAGTATTGAGGAGATCAGTGAGAGAAAGAAGGAAACCAGAACGGTATATTCCACCTGATTTTCGTTCCAATTTTGCTTTATCTATTACTTATGATGATCCCAGAACTATCAGGGAAGAAGTGAATTCAGAGGATAGTAAACTATGGAAGAAGGTCATGGTTGAAGAAATGGATTCCTTGGATAAGAATGAGGCATGGGATATAGTTGAGTTTCCAACTGGAAGAAAAAAATTTCGTAGCAAATGGTTGTTTAAGAAGAAGTTTAATGCAGAAGGAAAAGTGGATAAATACAAAGCTCGGTTAGTAGCAAAAGGTTATTCCCAGGTAGAGGGAATTGACTTTAGTGAGATTTTTTCTCCTATTGCCAAGTTAACGTCTATTAGATTTCTTTTATCTATTGTTGTGAATGGTGAATACCTAAAACATTGTATATATTGTGTGGTGAATGGTGAAATTAATACAATGAAGAGTTGAAAGGTGTGGCACCAAGGAAGGCTGGTTTTCTCCTGATTAAGGGTTTCCAGCGTAAATCTATGTGTACTATGTGTATGAGCCATTGATTAATTTATGTTTTGCTTAAGAATCTGTATGCATTGCTTTACTTCACAGGTTTAAAACTTACATGAGGGACCACTAAATCAACCACTAACCACCAATATGGATTATAGCTATTGTTAATTCAATTACTAACTACTAATATGGACTATATCTACACACTAAGGGTGAGTCATATATAACACTAATAGTCATTAAGGCCATAAGTCAAGGTTAATCAACATATCTCCAACATATCCCCTTAATATTGACTTGGGACACAAATAATAAAGTTGGCATAAATGATATTTGACCAAGTAAATATTCCATATCAATAGGCTATGTCAAAAGAGCCAACCCCTCATACACAACTTATCACAACTAAATCCCCCTCAAGGGACATGAAGAAGCAACACAAATTGGACAACATGGACCAAGAAAGGGAAGCCATCACTTCAACCAAATTAGAGGATGTTAGAGAATTGGTTTTACTAGATCCTCCACTAATGTCGCATGTTTGAATAAGTGAAAAGATGTCCAAAAAAATGGTGGGGGGAGCAAAATGTAAGCTTGTGAACATTTAAAAGCCCCAACTCGAAAGTAGTGGAAAAAAACACATCTATAGAAAGGGTAAAGAAGAAGTTAGGTCAGAGCATGGGACTTGCTAATGTAGTTGTGATTAGATATTTAGACTCGGAAAATGGGATAAAATTGAATATCAATGCTCAAATCTCAATCTGTAGGATTAAAGATTGAAAACCAAAGCCCAAAATTGACAATCATGCATGTAAATTATGTTCTCAAAAATACAATTCGTTGCACTTTTATTTTCTTAAAAAATAGTTACAACATAATAAGTGTATTTTTAAATCTTTATTTTCTTCTTGTGAAGAAAATTTTGAGATTTTGAACATAAGTCATTTTAAATAGGCAATATACAAACTTTTCACAATTCTCATAACATTATATGAGATGCTAACAATCAACTCTGAATTCACTTGTGAGAGTGAAAACTAACCTTCATACTATAATATCATTGATTACGATCCTATTTCATGGACAACTAAGGATTAGAGATAACCTAAGGTAATTCTTGGATGTTAGAGGTGATAAACGTTCTAGTTTATCCAACAATTAAACAAAAAATAAAGTTGTATGTGCGAACCATCGAATGTTTGGTCATCGATAGACAGTTGAACTAAATTGTTGGTGTTGAACCATTATCACAAGCATTGTAAAAATGCTTGGTGCATAGTGCATGCACTTGGAATACCTTAATATATATTCCTAATCTTCTCATTTAACTAGTGTTTACCTCTAATAATAGGTCGTTAACAATAACACATGCTTTGCTCAAATGATACACGTACTTAAATAATCATGAATCATGGTTAAATATAGTATAACAACCTTAAGTATTCTTTGTCTTAAAAAAATTTAGTGAAATATGAATTTTGACATATAACATTGATTCTTTTTACAAACTAAACACAAAACAAAATCATAAAACATCATAGCAAATTCCTTATTGCTTGAGGTAAGTGATTAAGGTAAGGAATCACTTACGACCACATTATCCCTAGTAATCCAATAATGATGTCAACTATCCCAATATACCAACCTTCTATCATTTCCACATGATCAATGACAACTATCATGACATTATCAAGACAATCTATTGTATCTAAACAACATCTAATTATGCTCTAACTCGAACTTCAAAATGTGTTCATTCAACAAATGCCCTACCTTCCTAATGGCAAGCCATGAAAAACATAAAAATGTGCATTGATATTTTTATTTTTTCATGTTCTAAGAAAAAAGTATCTTAAACGAGCAACATGTGAGTCCTTTAGACGAGCTTAGACTGTAGAACACACAAAGAAAAAGTAAACACGGGAAAATAGAAAATTAAAATGTTTAATAATAAAACACATGTATCAACATCATCATTACATTATATTACAAACTCAATATCATACTTCCACTTCTCTACCATGTGCCAATATCATCATTACATTATATATTACAAATTGAATATCATACTTCCACTTTTTTATCAACAATTTTGTTTTTTTCTAATTTTATTTTATTAACATTTTTATCATTACATTTAATCTTAAATATTTATTTTTAAAATACTACATACTTTTAGTTTAAATATTTAATAATAAAACGTGTGCCAACCTCTTCATTACATTATATTATAAATTGAATGTCACAATTGAGTAGCATATATTTTTATGATTATTTATATTATAAATTGAATGTCACAATTGAGTAGCATATATTTTTATGATTATTTATATTATAAATTGAATGTCACAATTGAGTAGCATATATTTTTATGATTATTTATGATTACTAAATAAAACATCGAGAAATTTTTATTATCATCACTAATTTAAATACAAATTCATGTAATTGATGTTATTTATAAATAATTTTACATTAATTGTTCATAAGATAAATTATAGATATCTTTTAAAAAAAGAAAAGATCTAAATATTATTTGCATTATCTTTTAATTATCTTGAAAAACATTAAACTACTGCATAAACATATAATAAAAATAGCAATGATATTTTCACATGTTCAATTGTATCATTTGATTAAACATTGCATGTATATAATTATGTTCAAACATAGAAGAAGCTACAACATTGTGACTTCCCCTATAGGATAAGAGAATCACAGGGGTAGAGTAGTGATCGAGGATGCAAATTTTAACTGTGTAAGTCACAAAGAATATAGGTGTGTCTCTTCTCTTTTTTTGGATCAGACATAGGTAGTATCTTTGATTTTTGCATAGCATTCATTATGAAAATGTTGGTGCAATGCAAATTCCTTCTATATTTGCAGTGCATGACATTTTGGTGAAGGTGTGTTGCTTGGATGTTGAAGCATGCAATATATATCTTACTATGTCCCAGATCAATAACATCTAAGGTAAATACATGGAAAGGTCCCTTGGCATTGATGAAGGTGAAGCAAATACTTGATATTCCATTCATATGTAAGATAGCTAGTTGGTGATTGCTCAGTGGTGTCTTTTAGTTGAAGGAGTAGATTGGTTCTTGAAAGTAATCAACTTTCATTATCTATTCATTAAGGTATATATTCAAATATTTAATAAGATTAAATTTTGAGGGTGTTTCGTTTGTTTCCAATGGTTGTTTTCCATAATCTCTTACATCTTTGATCAATTTTGGGTCACCAATAATGTATAATGTCAAAGTATGCAGTTGCATTTCATGAACTATCAAAACCCTGCAAAAAAAATGTAAAACCAATGTCCAATTAGCACTTTAATTATTGATCAAATATTCGGTAGTTTAAAATAGTGTTAGTGTGTGTGTGTGTGTGTGATGTATGTGATTTGGAATGGGATGTGGTAGCAAAGAAATCAAGACAATAGCTCTTTACAATACAAGTAAATTTGGGTAGTGCAAAGCAAATAGCTTGAAGATGTATTTGTTGTTTTTATAGATCTACAAATGAAATTTTTTAGTTAACCAAGGATCCATTTTCCACTTGAGATGATGTGAAATAACATCTAGGCATTGAATAAAATAAGTGTTGCAATGCAATGCTTCCATTAGATAGGAGTATAGAATAATGGTTTTCCAATGTTGGTTTGAAGTATAGAATTTTTTGAATGGAGCTTCAAATAATCTCTCCATTTTCAATCTTTGTAATAGAGTTTGTTGTTAACATTGATGCCATAACTTTTATATGTTGTTTTAAAAAAGAGAGATAAAGGGAATTGAAAGACTACCTAAGAAAAACATTGTTGTGTGAATGTAGTAGGAAAAATATAATGAATATGAATGAAATTTAAGAAGAATACATATGCGAGAATACATGTGTTTCTTGAAGTGTCAATATATTTGTTGAAGTATATATGTGACTATTTGAACAACAATAATTTTTGTACTTGTGAAGAATTGAACAATGTGTATGATTGACTTTGCAGGAGAAGAAAGATCAAACATCAATTTGCAAGTATATTTTAATCCTTAAATAAAGAAATTTGTATTTTGATATTATGTTTAATAACATTTGTTTCATGTTAAAAATAATGCAGTTCTTTAACCATTTAAACTGGGGATATTATATATATATATATATAAAGAGAGAGAGAGAGAGAGAGAGAGAGAGAGAGAGAGAGAGAGAG
>SNQJ01S0002310.1:263020-286491 GCA_010110895.2 Picea sitchensis | reverse complement strand
CACTTTTCCAGAATTTTCAACAAGGAGGCGGATGCTCTCTCTAAAAAATCCCTCTGCGGGGAGGTGGGGAGACTATCTATCTACCATTGCAAAAATGGCCTGGAAAGCCCCATCACCAACATAAATCTGTTCGAAAGTGCTGGATGCGCGTTCTGATTTCTTATTTTCTCTCCTGGTATAGTGACTGCACCAACTGTGTGTTTTGTTTCATTGCATTCAGTGCTCCCTCACTGGCAGAGTTTATAACTCTGTCCTTTTGGCGACAACAGGCTTAGAACAGGAGCGTTCTGATTCTTTCTATGATCGCTGGATATAGTGTCAGTTCCAACTGTGTGGTATTTTTAGTGCTTTGGGTGCTCCCTCTCTGGCAGAGTTTATCTCTGCCTTTCCGACGACAGCAGACATAGAACAGCATTGGACTGCTCTCAATCTCGATCTGATTTGTAATAACTTTCTGTTAGTAATTTGGCGAGTTTTATTCTCATTGTAACTCTGGTAACATCCCGACAGGGCTTGCAGTGTAAAATGAATTATATATATAATATAATTCGAGTAATTTTTTCTTGGAAAAAAGTCTCGAGTAGGGACCCATTATTGAAGCCAACTAATCCAATTAGAAACCTGTTTTCGCCCTTGGTTACACTCCATACCTGACTATTCCTTATTTTAAAGAAATTCCTTTGTGTTCTTGGGGATCTGCTCTGAAATACTCCATCAAAAAGGTGATCGTCTTTAAAATATTCAATTAAAAAGATGATCTATAATAAAGTAATAAATACTCAATCATAAGGGTGATCATTTTTAAAATATTCAATTAAAAGGATGATTTGTAGTAATAAAGAAATTTCTTTGTGTTCTTAGGGATCTGCTTTGAAATACTCAATCAAAAGGGTGATCATCTTTAAAATATTCAATTAAAAGGATGTAGTAATAAAAAAAAAAAATTGTGTTCTTAGGGATCTGCTCTGAAATACTCAATCAAAAGGGTGATCGTCTTTAAAATATTCAATTAAAAGGATGATATGTAGGAAAGTAATAAATACTCAATCAAAAGTACAATCATATTTAAAATATTCAATTAAAAGGATGATATGTAAGAAAGTAATAAGCATTTTGCAATAATGTAATTAATGGTTTACTTGTGGGGATGTATAATGTTGGATTTAAAGTTATTTTATATTTCATAACATATGATCACGGTGATCAACTATTCAATTAAAATTAAAAGGGATGTATATTGTTGAATTTACAGTTATTTCATATTTAAATAATATATGAGTCACAAATATAGCATTAATTACTCTACAACAACATATTTATTATTAACCAAAAATAAAATATAATCTATAATGGAGAGGGTACTAACAAAATATAAAATATAATCTGTAATGAAGAGGGGACCACTTTATATATTTAACTTTTCATATTATCAATAATTATGGGCTTTGAAGCCTCTATTTGTACATTGCCTATCTTGGTTTTAATGGGTTTACAGAGGTAACAACGATCAAATTGTGTTTTCATGATATGTCTTAGGATGCCTCTTGATTTGCATGAAATAATGTAAAATGGATAAATATAAGTGATTCACCCTTTCTACTTTGAAATTAGCTTTAAATTTCTCATTTATTTGCAATTCTTGCTATTAATTTAGTGGATCAACTTGTACTAACTCCATGTTTTGGGTAGTTTTGATCTGCATCCACCAATCTCTCCATGGCAATCTATATGCTTCCCACTCTCTAGGTTGTGTGTCCTTTAGTTCTCTGCACTGTAAATGTTTTGTCCAAACTACTATGTAGAGATTCCATATGTATATTTTTTTTCTCTAAAGGAAGATTTTGTGTTTATGATATTAACATGGGATCCTCTTTGGTTTGGACAACTAGTTCTATCATAAGATGGGTTTCTCATGCTTCAAGCTTGGGCCCTTTAATATTTGCATCATGATCCATGAGGATGTGTTTTTCCTAAACTTCAACCCATAAATTCTTCTACAACATAAATTAAATTATTAAGGGGGTTGTTGCCCCATCAAGGGAAGCTACTTCCAAATCGCCCTCTCATGGGTGCGATGATATTGCTTGGATGAGATCTCTTGCTCATATATGCTTATTCAAATTTGTTCTTCCAATTCTTCCATTGGAGACATTACGATATAGACTCACATTACTCATGAGTTATTTCAAATGACTTTGGAATGGTATATCAATTCATATGTCTTACACCTCAGATGTATGTGCACTCGCAGATGGTACTTCATTAATGATCTTTATATTAGTCAATGTGATATGATCATGTGTGTGGGTTTCTTGCTTAGACATGGTGTGATAGTTTCTTTCTTAGTTGTGAATGTAATAATAATTGGGTTTGATGTAATAACACTTCCTAACAATAAAATTTGTATTATTTTGTCTCGTTACACCATGGGGGGACATAATTGTCCTTAGATAAGTGTATCATGGATTGGGTCAAATCATACTATCGATGATCTAATTGAGTTAGAATACTACATATCCTAACCATACCTAATACTTTATGTGTTTCCCTTTCACTTCCATCTTATTCATAACAAAGATATTATCCTTGTTTATGTTTGACTTATCATATGTCATCTAGAAAGGTCTAGCTAAGCATATTAAATATCAATGTAATACTAAGGCAAATAAGCCAAAAAAGGGTAGAGGTGAAGAGTGAAAAAGTAAAATATGAAAAAATAATGAAGCTTGAGTTATGCCACCTCATTAAAAGGCCCAACCCCTAAGTCCTATGTTAAAAAATGCATATCTAAAGAAAGACTAAGAAATCGAAGAAAAAATACAAAAGGGGGTAATAGATAAAGTGTCGAGGTGGTAACTCTAAGAAAAGATCCCTCTTGAAGGTTCACATATGTAAATAATGAAGATTCCTAGCTCTTGAAGCTAGTTGGACTAGTTAAAGTACCTCTTACATCATCACATATGACTTTGAGGGTCAAAACATAAAGTTCCCCTTCCCTTTCCATAAGTTATTCATTATTTTTACCTATATCTAACCAAGTGACCTAAGAAAAACATTTTGTCCTAGGAATTGACATATATAATAGGGGTAAGGTTGTCTCACCATGTTAAAGTTAGGAAAATTATAAAATCAACTTATGTTATGTTGTTGTTAAAATGGATTACTTAATGTGCATTTCCTAATGACTTGTTTTGAGACTTGATTCTTCATTACAGGTGGGTGCCCCATATTGGGGTTCGTGCACCATGCCTCGAGATCCATGACATTACCTCAGGATCCATGTACCAGTGTACAACCATATTTACCTAGATTATGATCCGTGCCATTTTTCTTGGGATCTGCATACTACATTGGGATATTTGTCAGTGTATTGGATGATGACAGCAATGCCACATCATCGTAGAGGTGTCCACGTCATTATTTGTACATTTATCAACATATGGAGAATACATGAGCTATTTATGGTGGTGAGTCTAGCACACATGTGGGGAACACCCCTTTTTGGACCATTTTTCACATGTGTGAGTGATTTCTAAAACCTTGGAGATGCTTTTTACTTGGCACATGTGTGAACACTTCTCTTAGGAAAAAAATCTCTCTCATGTACTCACACATGTGGTTTATATAACCTTATGGAAGGGCACACATCACTGTCCACTATTTTTTCACATGTGTACATGATTTTTGGGGTTAGTTAGGGGGTACCCTTGTTCTTGGCCTCCTTTGACTCTACATGCATTTTTGAAAAGTATGTTGGCACATTTTAAGGAGGGAGAACCTATTTATGTACTCTCATGGACCACACATGAAAGGAGTGTATGAAATACCTTGCTCATGCAAGATGGTCTATATAGGGGAAACGAAGTGCTCCCTAAATGCTCATGTTAAAGAACATATTGTCAGCATAAATCATGATCATATAGCTAAATCAGATCTAGTTAAACACTCACACAACACCACTCATCAAATATGCATGGATAAGGCCTTGTTAATTGCTAGAGAAGAACACTATAATAAAAAAAAGAATGAGAGAGGATCTGGAAATTGAGATTAGGAATAACACGTTATACCAAGATGAAGGGTTGAAGCTAAGTGACATGTGGAGGCTTGTTATAATCCAAATAAAATAAAATAAACATTGTTATCTAACGTGATCTGTTGGCTAGAATATATGCAACAAAAGAAGTGAGTTGACCTCACTATCATAAGAAATTGCAGTCGGATTTCATATTTATTTACTCGATGATCATCATTATCCCTCATCCCAATATTCCAATTGAGTGATCTCCCTTATGATGTACACAATTTGAGGCAGTACAAAATGTCGTTTTTTTTCTAAATTAGACACAGGTTTCCAATAAAATTCAATTTACATACTCCTAGGAGGAAACCCCTACATTTGAAGATTTTATTTAACCACCTATAGTTTTCTCCCATGGTTTTCGTTGGGAACGTGGTATTAGGCTCATGGTTTCCATTTGAGCACATGGTATTGTTTTATCTCATGGCATCCATTGTATGGTATTTGAAATGTCTTATCTATATAAGAAGGGTGTCTCCTTCATTTTTCGCGGTTGGAAATCGACTAGAAGACCTATTTGCTCAATTTTTGGGTGTGGTATCTCTTCTATTCTCTTGAGTAAAATGTTATAGGATAATTAAAGAAGCATTTTATATTGCAAGTATTCACTGAGGAAGGAGTTATTGCAAAGAAAGAAATTCAAGTGAGGTATGGTGAATTTTCTATTTCATTTCTTTGTGAATTTCTAAGCTAATTCTATTGTATTGGGGGTGAATATCATAGGGTTTTACCTCCTTACCCTAGGTTTAGTTTAAATTTAAAATCTTGTGATGCTTAGGTTAAGCTCTTTAGGATCAACCTGTTAACAGGTCAAATTCTCATGCCAAGCAGGTAGGGGAGAGTTGCTCAATGGAAATCCCCAATTAGGCTTGTTTTCATTTGGAAGAACACTTCCGACCAATATGTGGGTCTGGTTGCCACTTGGTTAATTGAGGGAGAGAGAAGAAAATTGAATTGCTTCTCACCAATTTTATCTAAATCTTGATCTAGTTCTCTAGAGCATAAATGAAATTAAAATTTATATTATATCTCCACTCTACTCTAGCCTATCCTGATTAGGAGCAAGACTAATATAAATGAATACAATTAAGGATGGTGTTATTGAATGCAAAAATAGTTCATGTCAATCAACAACACATTAACATAGTGAAATTGAAGATTAGATTACAATTAGTTGTAGACAAAACATGTAACATCATCGTTGTATTCATCAACAATACGTGTAATTCCAAACACAACACATAGAAATAGTTCATATGAAAAGCATTCAGAAAAAACCCACAACAAACATATCAGTAGAACAATCCCTAATATGTTTGACAACAGTTATAATCCCAAATGCCTTCTTCTTATTATTCATAAAGAGATCATAGTATCATCCATATGTACAATCTACAAAATTCCTTCTATCTTACTAGAAGCTCTTTTTTATAAGACAAGAGAGTCTATTTACATTCCATAATTGTCATCATTCCATATGAAAATTACCTCTTTTCATTTCTCATCTCCTACTTTGAATTATTTGAACTTTTAAATTACAAAATTTTACCAAAATGTGGGAATGTCAAGCATTTCCCGAATTTGGATGATCTGTAAAGTTCGACCATGATTCGCATGCTTGGATCATTTTACTTATCATGCCTGACTTAAAATGTGGGAATGTTAAGCATTTCCCGAATTTGGATGATCTGTAAAGTTGGACCATGATTCTCATGCTTGGATCATTTTACTTATCATGCCTGACTTTCTTTCCTCCAACTCTAGCTCACCATCACATATCCTATCAGCAACCTTTGTCTTCAAGTCCGCCTTTGTGTTCTTTATAAAATCTTATGTCACCAACATACACTTCATTGCCTGGATCATGTATTGATTGGCAGTTTCCCCGTCAATTTTTTCCAACACTTCGATTTCATGCTTGGCCTTATCTCTAATGGATGACACTTACTCTGCCTTGGCTTCACTTGCTCCGTGCACATCTAGTTCATCGTTCTATGGCATGTGGAATATTTGTAGGAGTTCATTGGTCACGGTCCACAATCTTGTGCATGTTTTCTTATTGTTCCTTTCACATCATGGCAGATGTTCTTCCACCTGTCCAACAACATTTGGATTTTGTCTTTCTCCCTCCTGGTAAACCTAAACAATGTCTCAATGGTTGTCTTGTATGTATTATGCCAGTGCTTTATTCTTTTGAATGCTTATTCCATATCCTCGTACTAGCCTTTGATTTCTCCCAACTGGTCAGTTAATTTTGCAATTTCCTCATTGTAGGCTTGCATATCCTTCAACTCTATGAAGAAATTAACATGTGTCTCTTTTTTCTACTCATTGATTTCAACAGCTTCTACTTTAAACAAGCTTAGGAATTTATTCTCCTCCTCGTTGCCTTCTAGCCGAATTTTTTTCATTTCTTATTCTAGGAGGGATATCATGTGACCCTGCTCATCTAGTTGATCATTTTCTTTCCCTTTCACTTTCAGGTCTAATATCTCATGAACATATCCCTAACTGGTGTTCACGATTTCCTTTGCATGTAGTTGGTCCTTCTCAGTTGCTTTGACTTGGAACTCATGTTCCATTTTTTGCTTTTGTTTTTGCATTTGTTGATCCATGAAGGGGCATGATTATTTGTTTGTGTGTGATGGTTTTCAAAGGGGTGTGACACACCCAAAGGATGTGACATCTCGTGATGGTGACCTTTGGATCAGTTCATATAAGAGAACAAGGGTGCACAACCAAGGGAGACAAATTTGAAGAACAAGGAGAGCAAGGTCAACTCTATGATTCTGAGGTAGACGTAGATGAAGAGAGGAGAGTTGCCTCAAGGATCCAAGTCAATCCACGTGGGAGGACTTGTTCTACCTTGAGGTGATTCGGTGGACAGATTTGGGGAAACCTTCTTTTTGGCTGAGTTTGGGGGAATTCTTGTCGTAGGTCTGGGGAGCCATGCTAGGAGACAGAAATGCGGGTTTGTGTGAAGTCTTGCAACAGAGAAGAGACAATGAGTCTTTGGTGGATGTATGTTTGGGGTGCTCTGCAAAAGTTTTGAAAGATGTTATGACGAATGATTTTTGGTGTGACGAATTTGTATATGAGTGCCTTGGTGAGTTGAGGCGAGTCATGTGACTCTGCCCAAGTTGTAAACTGAGCCTGTAGTGCTCATATTGTAACAGTTTTGAAATAATAAGACTTAGCCAAGTGTTAAGCATGGTTTGTGCCACCCTCACTATATTTGTGTGTCTCTTGTCTATTTCTCAAGTGTTCTCTTTGTTTCATGGATGTATGCTTATATATGACTAAGTGTTAAGTTATTAACAATTGTCTAAGTATACAAGAGTTGCACTAGAGTATGAATGTGACTTGTTGGTAGCCTAGAATGGAGTATGGGTATTCTCTAGGTGAAGAGGCATAGTTCAAATGAAGTATCCTTAGTGTTGGCAATCATCCAAGTGAGAAATGACACGGTGTTGCACGCCCTGGTGCACGATCGCAAGATTCAACTAGGCACACTATGGGGATGTGACACATGTGATTATAAAAAATACTTAATAAGTAAGTGAAAACTTGAGGAGGAACCATCACATCTCTATTTGGAAACAGGATGGAAATAAATTTGTTATGCAAGATGATCCAACTAAGCATTGTGTTTTATAGCTTATCTAGAGATTATGTTATGACAAATTATCCAATTTACATCAAATACCTTTTTTTTCTTGAAGTGTCAAATTCTCCATATTCTCATTCTCTTGTAAGAAGTGGTTGGGAATGGGTGAGATAGTTAGCTCAAGTAGAAAAGGAGGATATGCAAGAGAAGATCACAAACACTAGGTTTTGTCATCATCTTTAGATGAGGTTACGACAATTGATAATACTTCATGGATCTACATGAGAATTTATATGGTTAATGGACATATTAGGTATTTTTATCTACTTGAGATTCATAAAATGAGGGAGAATTATATAGCTAAAAATATTTATGAACTTGTTGTTACAGTTTAATGGAAATTGGTGGTATGGATCATTTAATGATAGCAAAAAAATTGGTTTATGTTGGAGCAAATGGAGCATCAATAATGCAAGGGAAAATAATTGGCCTTTATGTTACACAACAATTATCAAAATCACCATATATGCTTATTATTAATTGTATGGCTCATAAGATGAATCTTACATTTAAAATAGTAAGAAAGTTTCCATCAGTTTCAAAATTTGAAGTTCTTGTACGTGAGGTTTATGCATACTTTTGTCATAGTCCCAGATGATTTTCAAATTTTCAACAATTTGTTGATGGTGTTACAAATGGAAAAAAACTACTAAAACATGATGATACAAGATGGATATCATTGAATGGACTACCTTAAAGAATATTTAGTGAGTATCAATCCTTAGTAGTGATGATGTATGAACATTGTTTTAGCATTGTAATGTCCCTAATTTGAAACCCTTTATAATTGTGCATATAGGCTAGTGAGTCGTTGGTACCAATGGAAAATGTAAATGAACATATAGGTTTGTGAACCATTGACACCAAGTTTTGTTTTGTGCGCACTAGAGTAATGCGCGGGGATGACCTGGGAGTGCGCATATATATATAGTTGTATATGTATTGAGGCTAGAGAGCATGTGTGATTATGAGGCCGGTGAGTCGGCACACAAATAGGCCAATGCGCATATCTTTGTAAAGTGTAATCATACTCAAGTTATTAATATTATCACATTGTTGTCTGCAGGCAAATCAGACAAAAAGAGATGGGGGGGTAAATCCACCAGAAAAGGGAAAAGGAGAGATGGGGGTAAATCCACCGTAGAAAGGGAAAAGGGGGACTTAAGTCCTATGGAATATTTTATTAATATTTCCGAAAAAGTGTAATTTATGGATATTTATTTTATCCTAAGATCTTGAGGGTAGGGAACGAGTCACCAAGTGGCTAAAGCTACTTTTGAAATTGATAAGTGTCAAGTTTAAGGCATGCAATATATATTGTTGGCCTTAGTGTATTTCGGGGGGATAACTCATATTTTTGGGAATTCATTCTTCTAGTGGGGAGAAAGGGGTTGGACCATCTGAGAAGGATGATTATTACTTGATTTTCATAGAAGAGATTACAAGTGTTTTTTTTGTTTGTATTGTAACTAGATTTTTGTTGTTGAAGAGGCAGGTTGTCGGGCCAATGAGCAGTATCTCCATGTGAGAGATTGGTTGTTGAAGAGGTGGTTGTCAGGCCCGTGAGCATTCTCTCCAAGTGAGATTTTTGTTGATAATTGTTCCCTGGTGATTTGGGCATTAGTATAGGGCTCGGAGACTTCCTATCTGGCATGTTGCTGGAAATCCTAGAAGGGAAGTGGGGAAACCGAGTGATTGTTGAGAAGAGAAGGGGAAAACTAGGTGTAACAGATGCAATTTTGTTGAGTATTAGACCTTAGCCTGACATTAGGAACCTTTTTTCCCTAGTGGAGTTCAGCCCCAGCTTAGGGGTGACCTTTTGTTCAAATTATAGGAGCAACAGAGTCTTGGTTGGGAGGAACATCTGAGTTCTGCATGCAGTTGGTCACTTTTCATAAAATATAAGTGTCTTTATGTGCTTGTCTCATTTACTGTGTGCTTGTTTATCTATGTTTAATATGGGTTTAATTCTTATATGTTGTTTCATATAAGTAATTGTTGTTATTTTGTATAATGTTGCTTTCACATGTAAGTGTGGTGTTGATATTCATTATTATAGTTCGGCATGCATATGACAAATGTTGATAGTCTTTCATGCTAATTTAATCTTATGTTATTGGCCATGAGTCTCTGAGGTGAGGTTTGAATGGTCGTGCGTGCAGGGAAATACTTTGTGTGCAGAAGAGGTTGGGTTCGCTTGTGTGCACAGGGAAGTAGTATGCACGCACAAGGAGAACAAATTTGGCGTGTGACATCAGAATGTTGCATGCACAGTAGTGTTGTGTGGTCAATATGCTTGGGCGCAGTTGTTTTGTATTACTTTTGTTGTTATAAGTAATACTACGCATACTAGTGTTTAGAGTAGGATTTGTGCAGTGTAAATTTTGGAATAGCATTGTTCAGTAGTAAGCTGGATGATGTTACATATTGGTTTAAGAGTGACATAAGTTGATATTGTGTGATGTGGCCCATCCTGGGTGACTGGGGATGTTACAAGTGTAAACAAAGCTCAAGATCTTCTCTTTCAAATAACCAATATAGAGCATTATTAACATTGGTTGGAACTCATCCTATGCTATATAAAACAAATATCCCCATGAAAATGTCTCAAAGTCACATAATGTAAATTGGAAAATACAGAAATGAGGGAAAATTAACATGCCTTGCATTAGATAATTTGTATATGATGTCAAGGTCTTTTACAAGTATAGAGTTTGCAAATTGAACTAAGATCATCGATATAGAAAATACCTAAAAAATTGAAGTTTGAAGAAGAAAGGATACTATGTATGGTAGTGCATAGGTGTATGATTTCCTTTCATTATATTGATAAGATAACGAAAATCACCAAATAATGCCATGTGTCAAGAGATTAATTTGACAATGATATCATTTTAGTGAGATGCAATCTGATAGAAATTGAAAAATCACTAGCATTAGAGATAACAGAAGGATTTCCTCAAGATGAATTGTTTGAGGCCATGTCTATGCTATACCTTCAATATTGGAACACTATTCAACCTCAAACCACTTTAAATGTTGACTTTCAAGCAAAAAAAATATTTGTGTGCACTATTTTTTCTAGAAGGTCTAGATACATGGAGAATAGATTTAAGGTATTTTAGATTCATCAAATTTGATTCAACAAGCCAAATGATTTGTTGAAACAATGCAACAACAATTTCATTTTTTGGAGAACACTCTAGAATATGGTGCAATAACAATATAATGGACTATTGTAGGTGCTAGACAATACCTACAAGAAAACATGTCAAAATATTTTTAACTAGCAAGTTTATGTCAAATCATGATTTTGGGATCAGTGGAGGATGAGAGAATGTTTAGTGCATTATCATTATTGAAGTCAAATATGAGGAACAAACTTGATAAACATTTGGATATGTGTCTAGTTCTTTGGCTATCAAATTGTGATAGAAGGGGAGAAAATAATATAAAAAAAATCTCTATTGAATTTGATAATGTTTTAGAGGATCATAATGACAATTTATCTGATGAAGATCCTGTTCAAAATGTAGAAAATGTGGACCAAGATGAAAATTAGGAGTTTGATATCCTCAAGATTCTATCTAATCCCATATATGTGAGGGAATTTTCATTTGGTATAGGTGTTCTAGTGATGGTGCAAGAAATGGTGAATGGAATAACACAAATGATCTGATTCTTGTTATTTGATTAACTCCATTGTTCCTTTATTTTTCGAGTAGGTTGGAAATTCGTTATGGCAGCTTGATTATGGTATGTCAATATGTTAGGTAGCTAGAGAGGTAGTGGGGGGGATGAAGGGCCCATAGTTATAATAGTAGAGGCCATTCAATGTAAGGTGGAATAGGTCCATTATAGTATTAAATAAGGCCCACTAAGCTAGTTAGATATAATAAATGTAAGAGAACTTCTTAGAAGGTTATGCTTCTAAAAGGTTCCTCCTCTAGAATGTTCTTAAGTGGTTGGTAGCACTATATAAAGGGGTTCAAGCAATGAAATGGGATATGAAGAGAAGTATTATATTGTGATTGGTAGCTCAATAGGAGGATTCCCCCTTGAAGAGGCAAGTGAACATGAGAGGATCCCTTCCATAATAAGATCCATTGTATGGTGTTGCCCTACCTCAAGGGTTTTGATATAATAAAGTGGTGGTTTTCTATATTGTTCCATATATCTTGTGTGGTGATTGTATTCAAATATCTTTGATACAATTGTGGTATTTTGTATTCAGGTATTTGGTACTTAACAATTGGTATCTGACCACTTTCCTTGACAAGTGTGGGCAAATTTTTTTTTTTTTTTTTTTGCAGATTTTTTTGGAGACGAAAAAGAGGGTTGAGACATTCCAGACAATTTTTGTATTTTTATATGAAATATTTGCAAAAACAGGTTGTAGATATTATTTCCTCTCATAAAATCACCCAATTTAAAAAAATATATATCGTCTGAAACAGAGTCCGAGAAGTCAAGATATAGACAGTTTAAAATCTACAATTTTTAGGGGTTTTTTCCGCGGATGGTGGCGCAATTTTTTTTATTTATGTAGCAGATGGAGGCCGAAATTTCTAAAAAAAATTACAGATCTGAGTTCCTCTTTCAAAAATAGTTGATTTCAAAAAAAAAATCACCCAAATCAGAGCTCCGGAAGTGAAGATATCGTTGATTCAAAATCAACCATTTTTATTTTATTTTGGGGGGGGGTGGGTTTGTGATGACGACGAGACTGCAGAGCTCATCATTTTTCACAGTGTGCTCAGATTGTTGAGCACACTATGAAAAGTTTTGATATATTTATCTTGGTACATTATATGCTGTGTTTGCAATGGATATTAGACTTCTCATGGAACTTTAACATAATTTTGCATCCCTTGAGACATGTCTTCAACAAGGTATTCAAAATATTCAGGCAAGTGTTAAAAATATTCAAGCAATCACCCTTGGAACACAAGAGAGATATATGATGTAGGACATCAGGGATGAATATAGTCAATAATTATATGCATGGTATGATTTTGAAGGGCACTTGTGATGATTGGTATATGGATAGTTGTCATTTCTGGGATGAAAACCACTTCCATATTCTATTTGATGACTCTCCTTCACCTTATGTAGATCACATTATGGAGAGAAGTCCAATGCCTTCTATGAACCCTATTTTTTAGTATTCTCCAGTACTAGTGTGTTATTCAAATGAGTTTTTTGGATATGGAGGGATCTACATATTTTGATCCCCATGATCAATGTAGATCTTTGGAGCATCATTTCCAGCTAGTTCTTGAGTTCGGATATCTTCCAAGTGGAGTTCACATGAGCACTTGGACATGGGACCCTGGTTCACAATGGAAGTTGGACTACTTTAGTATGGTGGTTTTCATTTCTCCATGGGACCCTATTTCTCTAGTTTACTTCATCACTATGGTCCCCACTTATCCATGGGACCCTGGTATATGGTTGTACATCAAGTGTTGAGGACAACGCTTTCATAAGGGGGGTGGAATGTTAGGTAGCTAGAGAAGTAGTGGGGGGGTTTGGAGAGCCCATAGTTATAATAGTAGAGGTCATTCAATGTAAGGTTGAATAGGTCCACTATAGTATTAAATAAGGCCCACTATGGTAGTTAGATATAATAAATGTAAGAGAACTTCTTAGAAGGTTTTGCTTCTAGAAGGTTCCTCCTCTAGAATGTTCTTAGGTGGTTGGTAGCATTATATAAAGGGGTTCAAAAAATGTAATGGGATATGAAGAGAAGTATTCTATTGTGAGTGGTAGCTCAATAGGAGGATGCCCCCTCGAAGATGCAAGTGAACAAGAGAGGATCCCATCTATAATAGGATCCATTGTATGGTGTTGCCCTACCTCAAAGGTTTTGATATAATAAAGTGGTGTTTTTCTATATTGTTCCATATATCTTGTTGGCACATGGGCAAGCCCAATGTTCAATGCTTCAACAGCACACCAACAAAACCCTAACTATCAGCCCTTTTGGAAACACCTGCGAAGCAAATGAAGTCTCACCCGAGGTAGAGGCAGGGGGGGTTGTAGGACTTAGGTGTCTACAACCTAGTTCGGACATAGATATGTTATTACAACACTTAATAGAGAACTTAGCCAACAATATGTATTAATTTATGATTCTTACTCACACCGCATATTAACCCTAATTACATATTAGCACAAGATCTAACCCTTACAACCTCTTAGCACATAGCATAAGCTCATATCTAACATTCATTCACATCATAAAGCACTAAGAATTCATAGATCTATCTATCATACATCAAGAACAGTGCACTAAGAAAATAGATACATAAATAACATGAACAACATAGCACAAAGCACATAGACACAGGATATATGTGGTTCACCCTAGTGTGGGGCTACGTCCACCAACTCTTCTTCTTCTTTATTAGTCTCCTTCAATATTCTTACAAGCACAGAGCCACAGATCTCACTCCGCACTGGACAGGTGATCTGTGCACAGTGCACTAGATCCACCTTCCTCAAAATTAGGTCACGGCACAAGGCCCTACACAGTCTGTGCACAAAGCCTCTTACAATCACTTGCACTTAGCTCTGCAAGTCTTACAAAATCTAGTCGTGCACTAAGCCAATGACCTCTTGAACTAAGCCAATTACCCTTTCACTAATCCAATTACTCTTGCACTAAGCCAATTACTCTTGCACTAAGCTAATTACTCTCTTACTTACATCACCTATATACTTATTTATAAATTAAAAAAATGCCTAAGAATGGGTAAACCCATGGGATGACATCCCATACCCGTTACATAAACCCTAAAAGCCCAAAAATCCTGCAAAATGGGCGAGATCCCACGATCTTCACTTCGCCTGGGTGCTCCGTCTTTGACCAACCTGTCGAAGTCCCAAAAATGGTCAAACACAACCAATGTTTCCTTGAAACTTAGTCGAGGGCCAACGGGCCCCCAACACTCACCTGTGACTCGTCCTGAGTCACTCTGGTTTGGTTAATATCGCTTTGAAGGCCTCGAGCTTAGCTCGAGCTGCCTCGACGTGATGCTTCACCAAAGCCTCCTACTAGGTGAACTCTTGAATTACTTGCTCGGTGACAGGCCCTTCCAGGCATTGCCCAACTGTTGCGACCATCTGTTCCAACTATGAGCCTTGTCCCTCGATCTCTTCAAAAAGTGTGCAAGCTTCATCCTGCACCGGCTGGAGTCTCTGTGTCACCTCGATAACTCTACTCTGGATGGCAGTGACCTGTTGTTGAACAGTGCACTGCTCCTGTGACCTCTTCATCTTCTCAACTGTAGTCAGCAGTTTCATCTGTGCTTGCACTGTAGATGCATGTTCCTTCGCCTCTTAGAGTTGTACTTCCAATATCCTCAACTCCGGATCTTCTGTGAGGTGCTCATAGGTATGTGCACTTCGGTCACTTAGTTTCTTACATTCTAATGCCAACGCCCTAATTCTTTCTACTACACTCCTAGAAGTTTCTTCCCTCTGATCTCATACTTCTTGTGGAGTGCTCGGCACTGTTTGAAGTTCTAACTCTACTACTCTTGCCTAAAGTTGTTGAATGGCCTCAGCGAGCTTCCCCACTTGCATCTCAGTTGAATATGATTCCTCCTGTGCCAAGGCTGGCACAGAGTCAAGTTCTCTAGTTACTGCCTCTTTGACCGCAATCTTCTCTGCGAGCAGTTGGTCTTTTTCTTCCTTTATTTTTGCATTGTTCTACTCGAGCTCCGCCTGAATTTCACTTTTCTCTTGCTGCGCAACTCGAATTTGCTCTAGGAATTCCTCCTTTTATTGCTTTAAGGCCTATCTAACTTGCTCCTTTTCTTCTTGGGATTGACAAAGGCAAGCCTCTGTCGCATCTGCTAACCTTCATAACTGGGTGGGATCATCCCCCAATTCTACACTCTTTGTTGAATATGGAACAGTAGGCACTGTGCGGCTCGAGTGGATAGCGTGTTGGATGTCTCTGAGATCTTTCTCTATTCTGTCGTACATCGACTCCTGCTTTGCTCCATGTCTCTGGAAGATGTCTTTTGAAGCATCTTCTACAATTTTGATGATGAGATCAATGTCATCCACTATGAGCACATTCTTCGACTGAGGCTTGTTGGCACGAGCTTTCTTCCTTACCGAAGGTTTCTCTGGGGAAACCTTCCTCTTCTGCGATGCTTCTGTTGTGGTGAGGAAATCCTTCGGCGGTGTCACTTCGCATTTTTATTTCTTATCTTCTTCCCCTCCCTCCTCTGTGTTTACTTCGTCTCCTCCTCCTCCTATAGGTGAGTCAGGCGCAGTTTCCTCCGATGTGTTTTCCTTCTCATCACTTTCTATGTCCTGCACTTCCTCCTTTTTCTTCCTTTTCTTTGCGCTGCTCGGTCCATCATACTCATTTTGGGTGACCAAACTACTTTCGATGATGTCAGGGTCGCAGAGTTTTTCATCCTCCACTGGTACAAGGAATTCGACTGGTCATTCCTTGGTTATCTCCTCCATGTCTTCATCGGTCAATTTATAGTAAGACTGCAGCTCCTCCTTACTTTTGTCCCTATGCGCATTGATGTAGATGAAGTGTTGGTCTGCACGGAACTTCGCTAGTGGCCTGTATGTATGAAAGGTGTTCGGGATCATTCGGTGGAATGATTCAATGGCGTACTTGACTTGTAGGTAGTAAGTGTGGAACACTGCATTCGATTGCCACTGCTTCGCCATATCGCTTGTATACCACAAGGTGGTGAACCTCGCGTCCAATGGTTTTGATGGCTCGACTTCTAGGAATGTCACTCCCTCCGACATATCCCAAGTGACAAATGCAATTAGAATCAACAACCAACTAAAGTGAAATTCATAGCCTTGGTTCTGCGCTTTGCGACAGTCCTTCTCCAACTCGTTCATGAGGTAGATCGCCCAGTTCATCTACATCCCTTCAACACACTTCCATGTGAGATCAACTACGAACCCTGTGACTTGCATAGGACGGTTCTTTCTAATGAGATTTCCCACTATCAGCTGACAAAAAAGGTGCACTGCGCCATCCTGGATGGAGCCGACCTTATAGCCTCGCTTTCCCTACTCTACATCATCGTAGGCTTCCTTTATTCGTTGCGCTAGGGAGCGATCTGACGTCTTCCCTGGGTAGAACTGCTGATGTTCTGGTCCTTGCATGCTTAGTCTAGTAATCAGGTGGATCAATGTCGTATCCACAGTGATGCGCCTATATAACCAAAGGTAACCTCCATGGTAGCACGACAGGAGGAGTTTAACACATGCGTTAACCTCCTGATGTATGTTGAAGTGGAGTATCTTCATCACGTTTAAGATCATTGATCTTGCGATCTCCTTAATCCACAGCTGGAGAACTATCTTGGGCTTCTTCCCAGTCGTCTTCATCAGGTACCTATGTGGTGCGAGAATTACATAGTTCTTTCGATCTCCAAGGTTAAAATCACTGATCTTGAGAGTTGGGATCAGTCCCAACTGAGATCTGACTATGTGTATCCTCTTCGGTAGGTACGCAGTGATGAGTGTGTACTCAAAATCACACGGGATGTTGTCACGACTAACCGTGCCAGCCAGAGGTAGGATGTATTCGGGAAAGACCGATGGGATCTGCTTTGCGTTCGCCAAATCGTCACGGTGCTTACTTATTTTCTCATTCATGGTTCAGCTAGACCAACGTGCAGTCGAGGGGGATGCTTGCAATCCTCCAGTCGACAATGCCTGAATTCCTCCAAACATGACTTTCTCAGCCATAAGGTCTATTAAGATCTCCTCCACAGACTTCTCTGTTGCGCTACATTCACCCAACATGCACACTCATGATCAAATAAATCGGGTAGGTGAACATATAGATAAGGAAATCAGACGGATAGTGAGGTCTAGATAGCACAACGCGGTATGTGATCAATTATTTGTTAGCTCAAATATCTCGATTTGCAAAAAGTGGTCCCAGTGCAACATTCAGCGGATTAAATAAGCAACGTCGTAATGGATTCCTTCAACGGGTCGAAATGCCTTAATCAATACGAATCCATCCGTTATGGCACAGTCTCAATGGTCCAAGGGCGATCTTTTTGGCAATAAATGTGTTTCTAACTATTCTGGAGCGTCATTCTAATGGTCGGGATGCCTCCAATGGTCATATAGCTTTGTCATGGTGAAGTGTCATTCTGCGTTGTTTTGCTATTCCGACGAGGTTCAAGTTCTGCAAGCCTGCTTTCTGCGAAGTCTTCTCTAGAACTTCCTGCAGTTTTTCTAACTTTGCTTTCTTCTTACTGAGCTTTCTTGCCTTCTTTCCTGTGATC
Organism: Picea sitchensis; assembly: GCA_010110895.2. Classification (NCBI taxonomy): domain Eukaryota; kingdom Viridiplantae; phylum Streptophyta; class Pinopsida; order Pinales; family Pinaceae; genus Picea; species Picea sitchensis. Next base: position 268,445 of record SNQJ01S0002310.1, on the reverse strand, counting down.
TGAATTTCTGGATTCCTCTTCCCATTCTTATTCTTATATTCTCTTAGCATAGTAACTTCGCATTGTTGAGGGTCTTCCAAAGGTTTCAAGGGTAATACCTCTTCTCTTACTATTTATGGGGTAGGTTCTCTTCTCTCCTACATGCATGGGTTTTTAACGCCTCCCTGTGTTCTTTCAACTTCGACAACTAATTCTCTTGCATTATGTTTCTTCAACTTGTCCTCTTGTTCTTGTATTAGTCGCTCTATTTTTCTAGCTATGAAGTCCCTTAATTCTTGTTTTTGTTGTTCTATGGCTTCTTCCTCTGCTTTCCTTTGGATCTGATCTTTCTCAACCTAGCTCTTTCCTAGAAAAAGTGAAAAAGGGGTGGTGTTCTCAACAAAATTAATAATTTCAAATTCTTCTTCAAACGATGCTCCATGATCCATCATAGGTACATTAGTAACTCTTCCACATAGGGTTATCATATTTCCTTTAAACAATTCTATCCTTCCCAATGAAGGAATCATAGTAGGCTTTCCCAAGATTTCCCAAGTGCTTTATGGCATGATATTCACCTGTGATTCCTCATCCAATATACAGTCTATGTTGAAGTCTCCTATTCTTGTTTCTATGCATGGATTTTCTTTTAATATCTCTAGTAAACCGATATCTCTGTGATGATTCAATGTTTCTTGCAGTTGTAATAACATAGTCTATGATTCTTTCTGGTTCTTTAACATATCCTTAGTTTCTCGACCTTCTTCATAGTTTTCTCGTCTCATGTTCATCTTTTCAACTTTAGCAATCATTCTAGGGAAATCCAAAACCTCATGATCAACAGATTTACAACAAAGACAAATAGGACCTATACCAGGGCATTCCTTAGCAAGATGTCTTGATCTTCTGCAGTTATAACACAATTTTAATCCTCTCTTTCTTTTAAACGATCCCCAACCTTTCCTTTACTTCACACTTGGATCATAGTGATGGACTTGCAATCTACAAAAAATCTTTCTAGGGTCCTGCATCCAATTATTAGTCCAAAAATTCTTTTTATGCATAGGAATAACATATCTTTCACTATCTCTATCAAATTTATTCAGATCAAATCTTCTTTCTTCTAGTTGTGCCCTAGTTTTCAAACTAGGACAAAATCTATCAAACATACCTAGATTCGTACTTTTGAAGCAAAAATTTCCACTTATCTTACCTTTACCAGAGCACAAAGATTTTAAGATCTTACCTATTTTCTTCAGATCGGACTTCTTTTTCTTAGCACAGAGCTTCAAAAGATTATTAGAATACTGCGCACTACAGCAACAGATCCACGCACAAATATTTTTCCCTTTTCTTTAGTTCCCAGCAATCACAGTTTCAGGTCCTGGCAACGGAACCATTTGTTGGCACAGGGGCAAACCCAGGGTTCAACACTTCAACAGTGCACCAAAAAACCCTAACTACCGACCCTTTTGACAACACCTGCGAAGCAGATGAAGCCTCACTCGAGGTAGAGGTAGGGGGGTTGCAGGACTCAGGTGTCTACAACCTAGCTGGGACACAGATCTATGATTACAACACTTAATAGAGAAATTAGCCAACAATATGTATTAAGTTATGATTTTTACTCACACCGCATATTAACCCTAATGACATATCAACACAATATCTAACCCTTACAACCTCTTAGCACATAGCATAAGCTCAGATCTAACATTCACTCACATCATAAAGCCCTAAGAATTCATAGATCTATCTATCATACATCAAGAATAGTGCACTAAGCAAATAGATACATAAATAACATGAACAACATAGCACGAATCACATAGACACAGGATATACATGGTTCACCCTAGTGTGGGGATACGTCCACCAACTCTTCTCTTCTTTATTAGTCTCCTTCAATCTTCTTACATGCACAGAACCACAGAGATCACTCCACCCTGGACAAGTGATCTGTGCACAACGCACTAGATCCACTTTCCTCAAAATCAGGTCACGGCACAAAGCCTTACACAGTCTATGCACAAAGCCTCTTACAATCACTTGTGCTTAGCTCTGCAAGTCTTAACATAATCTAGTCATGTACTAAGCCAATGACCTCTTGCACTAAGCCAATTACTCTTGCACTAAGCCAATTACTCTTGCACTAAGCCAATTACTATCTTACTTACATCACCTAGCTACTTATTTATACATTACAAAAAGGCATAAGCATGGGTAAACCCATGGGCTGACATCCCATACCCATTACATAAAACCTAGAAGCCCAAAAATCCCACAAAATGGGCGAGATCTTGCGATCTCCGCTTCACCTGGGCACCCTGTCTTTGACCAGCCTCTCAAAGTCCCAAAAATGGTCAAACACGACCAATGTTTCCTCGAAACTTGGTCAAGGGCCAACATATCTTGTGTGGTGATTGTATTCAAATATATTTGGTACTATTGTGGTATTTTGTATTTAGGTCTTTGGTACCTAACACAATCTGAGGTTGCATTTTACATAAAAATAGGTTCTAGATTATTGATTTTTCATTATAACATTGGATCTAAAAAAATTTGAAGCAATTTATTTTAAGATTGATGTTTTAATAATTAACTATTGTATTGTCTCTTTCTTGTCTGTGACAGGAAATGAAGCTAGAATTAGATGAAGTTGGGACCTATCTCTTCACATAGATATTGTGCTAGTATTAAAGGATAAATAAATAATTTAGCAAGACTTCCACTTAGTAGGAATGGGCTCATTCAAGTACATGAAATTGCCTTGATGTCTATTTATGATATCTCGGAAAAGTTTAAATGGTTTCTTTGTTGCTTCAATTTGGAGCATTTTGTCAAGTCTAGAAGTTTGGGTTTATTTTTGTTAAAGATTTTGTTAGTCCCTTGAATGCTTCTAGTTCTCATTTATGTTATAGCATCATTTTCCACCTTATACGCATTGGTGCATGTTGTTCTGATTGATTATCCATGTCCCTAGGTGCAGACCAAATCCCCATTAGTTCCTCCTCATAAATAATTAAAAACTCCATTTTCTCGATATACGCACCCTAACAGTTATGCAACATGCATATGTACGCTAGCTTCTCTTTATCAAAGTGTGTATGCATTTATTTGGATAAAAACAATTGTGTATTTTTGGGTGGGATTTAAGGGTTTTCTAGTTCCTCACGCCCTATTGCCCGTGGATAACTACTCCAACCACTTATTAGGAGTATAACATGAGGCCAAGGGGTAGAGGAGAGACACAAATTGTGAGAGAATCATTATGCTGGCCTATTCTTGCTAGAGTCTACAATCCCCTTATCCCATGTCTAAGAGTTATTTCCCTCGAGTTTGGAAACCCTTGTTTCCAATAGTCTTTTCTCACTTTAACTCATAAGAAAGAGACTCCTTCACTTTCTTGGACCTGTCTTGAGAGAATAATTAGGAGGTTGAGTTGATTTTCATTGGCCTTGGTGGAGGAACTTGGATGAAAGTTCTATAAAAACACCACAACTGTTATAGTTTGTAACATTCCTTGACTTTGTTGACTATATAATAAAGAGCTCTCTTTCTCATCCAACTTTGTGTTTTGGTTTGTAATTTTTTTATTTGAGAATGTAATTATATAAAACACTAATGGAATTCATTTCAATTTGGATATTTTAAAGTTAGTTATTTTGTAACTACATATCTTGCAGTTGTGTTCCTCCTTGTGTGCAGGTGGTTGGAGAAAGTGTTAGAGAAAATACTTGTGTAAGGGATCTACATCAAACGTTAGGATCCAGATTTCTCTCATTCTTTCTCGTTACAAGTTAGATAGTTAGTTAGTTATAAGTGCTTGACTATCTTTTTTGGATTGAGTTAGTTCTTTGGGTCAATTGTTATGGTTTGGCTTCTATCCCAGCCATAGGTGTTACACACCAAAATGTCACACTTAAGTGTCACACCTATCTACACCTAAGTGTTGTAAAGTGTTGTATGCACCTTACTAAGTGTCGCATGCACTTTGTCAAGTGTAGTATGCACCTTACTAAGTGTCACATGCACTTTAATAAGTGTCACAACACCTTGACACCATGAAAGAACATTTGTCACAATCCCTAGTTAGTGTGGAGGAGAAATATATCATATGAAGGTCAAAATACTATGTGCACATGAATCATTCATTATTAATCATAAAAAGAAAATTAATTTAGTGTAAGAATCCACCTCACATTTAGTTTCTTAATCTCAAGGAGAAGTTAAGAATCTCATGGTTGGTTGAGAGATTTTCTCAAAACAATATCCTAGTTTGATGGATCTTGAGAGATATTTCCTCCTTAAAATCCTTGAGAGATTTTTTCTCCCTAAAATCCTTGAGATATATTTTCTCCCTAAAAATCTTGGAGATCCCAATTTAGTGGATCTAGTGAGTGATCCTCTCCATGGTGTTTAAGCCTCCAAATCCTATATAATGAGGGCATTCCAAGATGAAAGGGGAAAGATTTTGGATGTCAAACCTTTGATCCTAGGAGAAAGAATCCATTGAAGCATCAACATTTTCATCTCAAGAATTTCATGTAAGGGATTTACAAGGAGATATTGGAGAAGATTACAATGACGTCAAATTGATTTGTAAGTGCCTTCTTTTGGATTTCCATTAATATTAACTTGGTTTATTCCTTTCATTATGATTGTTTATTGTAATTTCTATGCTTAAGTCAAATTGGGTAAAAATAGATCTGTTTTATCTAATCACATAGAGTAGGAGAAAGGATTTCTTTGTTGTTCATCGTAGGTTCTGACTCGTTCTAAGGATCTTGGAGATCAAGCCTGAAGCTTGGAGTAGTGAGGAAAAACATTGAAACAAAATATGTCACATTCTTTCTCTTTCTCATTTTGATTAGTTATGAACTAGATCTATAAGAAAAGTAGCAACCATTTGTTTTATTATGTCTTTGGACCAAATAAGGGGTCTTGGTCCAAAGGGAAGCTTAACCTATTCACAGGGTAAGATTTTTTATAACAAAAAAATGGCGACTCAACTAGGGAAGGACTTTGACTAGTCTTTCCTTTGGTTTGTCTAAAACCCTTTTTTGTGATTAGATCTTGTTTTTTTTATGCTTGATTATGAGTTATCTCCCCTTCCCTCTTCTTGATAGAAGAGTTTACAAATTCATTGACTGAGTCTCTGTTGAGTTTTATCTTTTGGAAGCCATTTTTAAACATTTCCAGAACCAACACTCCCCTCCAGTGGTTACTAGAGTGCCATTGGTCTAACTGGCGCTCCCCCTTTTCCTTCTAGGGTGCACCATAGTGTTGTGTTCCTTTGGTAAAATGGGCGCCAATCTGATCTAAAAATGAAGAAGACTTGAAACTTGAATAATAATTGCAAGTGAAATGTTATGTGTTTTAAAGCAACCGGATCAATTTGCAACACATAATAAAGGATTACTTATGTAAAGAAACACATAGATAG